>PVKS010011288.1:0-57171 GCA_004027875.1 Aplodontia rufa
AGGGAACAGAGCCTGCAGGTAGAGGGAACAGAACCTGCAGGTAAAGGGAACAGAGCCTGCAGGTAGAGGGAACAGAGCCTGCAGGTAAAGGGAACAGAACCTGCAGGTAAAGGGAACAGAGCCTGCAGGTAAAGGGAACAGAGCCTGCAGGTAAAGGAAACAGAGCCAGTAGGTAAAGGGAACAGAGCCTGCAGGTAAAGGGAACAGAGCCAGTAGGTAAAGGAAACAGAGCCTGCAGGTACAGACAACAGTTTCTATTGGGTGAGTCATCAGCTGAGCATGGAAGGGATAAAAGCTGTGGTGTCATCAAAAGGGGGAAGCTTAATGAGTAGCTGAGAGTTATTAAAGAGAGAGCAGAAAGGGAAAAAAAGAAAAAGAGATGGAAGAGACAGACGCCCATTAATCTACAGTGGCTCCGCTTTGCCTGGGTGGCCATTTCTTGCTAGACATGCTAGTCTGAGCTTGGTTGGGAAATCCTGAATTGTGGTTAAAAAGAAAAAGGAAAAAACACAAAGACACAAGAAAACAATGACATTGAGCAGCTTCAGAGAAAGAAGTTCTAATTGTCCTTGGATCCAGTCTCCGTATGGAAGGAATTGTGGTCCCCAAGAGGCCAAGAGTTAGCTGAGAATGGATGAGCCAAGGGATTGGAGGCTTCAATAAAGATGAAATGCACATTTAGAGAAAATGCGTGGTTAACAAAGCCAAAATGGTAGGTGAAGCAAGGCTGTCCCAGTGCCCCAGTGCCCCTACAGCAGCCTCTGCTTCCACACCCTCTGCTCGGGCCAGGCTTACCTGCTTTTACCTCAACTCTCTTTGAGGCCACGGAGCAGTTAATGCCCTTCAGCAGCAAGCCCCAGTCAATGATTAATGGAAACTGACGAGTATCCAGCCCAGGTCCTTCACCTTCCCCTGGGTGGGATAACCCTGAGGATGTCTTTTGCTGCTTCCCAGGGCTTTCCAGTGGAGGAAGCTCCCGTTGCCCACTGTGGGATCTTCTTGGCATTGTGCTCTTCATTAACTTCTTTCCCTTCCCTGCCTAAGTCCCCTACTTTCCTGCTGTCATTGGCTCCCATAAAAGCTGCTGGCATTGGGATTCCTCTTCAGGGTCTGTATTGGAGGGGTTCACCCAAGACATGGGCTATTGCTGTTGAAGTCTTCAGAGGTGAATCTGTTTGGGGCTAACAAGACTGCAGAATGGCAGGAGCAGCAAAGGTGAAGAAGCCTTAGAGGCCACCCTGTTTGGGATTATCTACGTGGCTGTCAAATTGTGTCTAGGTATCACAGACGATGACCTTGAGAAGGAGACCACGAACCGTGTGCCAAGATTTCCCATAATGTGGGAGAGAGGTCAGAAGTTAGAGGATGTCAGGGATCCACTGGGAAGCAGAATGGTTTAAATGGATGGCACAACCCAAAACCAAGAGGGTTTTCTCCCCAGAGGAATGAAGTAATATCTAGGCACAGGAAAGGAGGTTAGGGACAACGCTGGCTATGTCCTCCCAGATTTTAGGATTTCAGAA
This sequence comes from Aplodontia rufa, assembly GCA_004027875.1. Lineage (NCBI taxonomy): Eukaryota > Metazoa > Chordata > Mammalia > Rodentia > Aplodontiidae > Aplodontia > Aplodontia rufa. Next base: position 1,524 of record PVKS010011288.1, read on the forward strand.
GAAAGAACAATCCCCACGCCAATGGATCTGATTCAAGGAAAAATTGTGTCCCTGGGGGAGGACAGCAGATTAGTCAATAATGGGTTGAAGGTACAGGTCAACTCCTTAAAATGAAAAGAACAGGAGGTTCCAGCTCAGCCAACAAAGATGACGCAGAGGAGGGTCCGGGTTAGGAAGAGAAACGGCAACTGGAGTGCCTTACAATGAAACCCTCCAACCATCTTCTGAGACAGGTTCTGGCATGATCCTGGCAACATGAAACCTCCTGTCACCCATCCATGTGGGATGGAATTGGAGAAACTGAGTCAGGAGTTTGGCTCTAGGGATCTGGCTGCCGCTAGTCACCACCCCATGCTGCCTCTGGGTTTAGGGATCCAAGACTCTGTTAAAAGAAGTGGCCAACTTTATACCTATATCATATAATATTTAAACCTGAAAAAATGATGCACAACACATGATTGTGTGAAAATACAGAAAAGAGTCAATAATAATCACACCCATGCTCTGGTATCATCGCCTCTCTTTTCCTTTCTTTCCTTCACTCATTTCTTCCTTCCTCCCACTTTCCCTTCTCTTCCCTACCTTTCCTCCTCCCCTTCTCCCCTTCTACCTCCTCCTCCTCTTTTTTCTTCCCCTCCTCCTCCTTCCTCTTTCCCCCTCTCTCCCCTCCCCAATCCAGGATTCTGTTGGTACCTTTAGTTTTTATCAAAGTAAATAGAATTAGAATCTAGCAGGCTGACGTTAAAAGGATTATTGTTATCTGTCCAGGGCTCTTTAAAAAGAGGAATCTGCTCTGTAGCAACTTCTGAACTGGGCTCCGTCTGTTCTCTGAGGCAGAACAGTTTGAACAAACAATCTCCTGCTTAAGAAGAAGTGAGAGTCCTGGATAGATGTCCCTGTCACGTTCTGCACAGGAACAGAGCCTTCCTGCTAGCTGTGCTCAGGCCCAGATCCCTGCACATGGCCACCCCCTGTGAGGATTGAGGGAGCTTCTCCACTGAAAGCCACACCTCAACCTAGTGCCCACATCTGGTGACGGGGCTACATCGGGGTAGAAAGGCCACTGTGTCAGTGCAACAGGGCCATCCCAGCTTCAGTGCTCTTGTGATCTTGGCTGGGGCATGTGTCAGAACTGCTTTACAGCTCAACGTCTGCCTCACTTAATCCTGCCTCCCTCCTTTCCTTTTTACAGATGTCAATGTCCAAAATACTCCCTTATTGCTATGGTTTGAATGTGTGCCCCAAATTCATGGGCTGGAAACCCAGTCCCCAAGTTCATGTGTTGATAATAATTGGAGGTGAAGCCTTTGGGAAGTAAGTAGGATGAGAAAAAGTCACGAGGGTGGGGCCCCACAATGGCATTAGGGGCCTTGTGGGAAGAAGCAGAAAGACCTGAGCTGGCACAGTTGCTCTGCCTCCCGATGTGATGCTCTTCTCCATGTCAAGGTGCAACAAGAAGACCCTGACCGGATGCCAACCAAGTCACAACACCATGCTCTTGGACTTCCCAGCCTCTAGAATGATAAGTAAACCTCTGTTGCTCATAAATTACCAGTCTCTGGTATTTTGTTACAGCAACAGAAAACAGACTGAGATACTAATAAACATCCTTCACTCAATCTCAATTCCAGAGTTCTGAGATGCCACAAATGACGTGACTCCTACATGGAAACTATCTGCTGCCATAACATTGGTTTACAGGAAACAGGAAGTACTATTCGTTGGGGGTCAAAAGAGGGAAGGAAAAGAGCCAGTGCTTATTCATTGGGACTCAGAATTGAATTCTTACCATATATTCTCTGAGGGGAAGAAGTATTCTGAAGAATAACTAGAAAGTACTATGTGAGTTCATCAGACTAGGACTCAGGCTATGGAGGGTAAGAGTTCTAACCTGGTGTTTCCTGGGGTAAATAACCTTGTCTTCATAGACCTCAACTTATTCACCCAGTTTAATTTCTGACCGCTAAGGTTAGAACCACAGCTGCTATTTTTTGGAGCACATGCCATGTACTGACATCCTACAATTCAAAAAGTTTTTATTTTCTCTTTCTCATAAGATTGAATCATTATCTCAAATAGAGCTCTTTTGGTAAGGGATTTAAAGAGATGTGTTAGATGATAAAAGTCACTCTTAAAATTTTTAATCACAACATACTCTCTATACAGAGAGTCTCTAATTATTAAGCAAAGTGTATTATAAATACTTGTGATTCAAAATCTGCTACCTCAATGGAAGCAGGAATATAAGTAGAGCTTAGTTCTCTTCAATCAAAATACACCAAACGCTCAGTGTCCCAGTCACGCAGCCCCCAGAGGTGCCAGTGGTTCTTCCTCAAGGGACTGATGGCTTTGCAGTGAGAAGCTTCTGAGATATAGCTCAAAATCCTGTATACAATTCTGATACCTCTATCTAAATTGGCAAAGGTCTGCAGATGCTTCCAGGAAACAGAACTTGCTTAACAGAACACATCATCCAATACCTTTATTTCCACACAAGATGAACAGGAAGTGGCTTCTGGAATCATTGACCACAGGCACTTTGTACATCTTAGAGTTAAGGGCAAGATGATCAACTGCCCTGATTTTCCCTGTGATAGGGGTGTCCCTGGCATGTGGAAATTTCAGTGCTGACCCTAGGATATTCTGGACAAGTCGAGACAATCAATCACACTACCTGAAAAAGTTCTGAATATAATTTGGAAATATTGCTCTATGTCAGTAAATTTGGGGGTGTTTGGAACTGAGAAACAAAGATCATTGCCTCTCTGAGGAGAGAGAGGGGCTGGATTCTTCTCCACCCATCCATGACACCCCCCATGTCCACTGCGCGCTGGACCTGCAGCCTACTCTTCAGCTAACCATCTATAAAGCAGATTGGTCATCATGGGCCTGCCCTGAGCTGCCTTGTAGTGCTGATGAGTTTACATAAGAAGAAAATTCATGCTTTTCCTCCAGATTAGCTGAAGCTTAAGAAAATTTTTGACTTACCCAATGTTTTAGAGGAAGACTACTGGAGTCAGGAATCAGTGTTAAATCACAAGAATCCCAGGACAATCCACTTGTTTCCTAGTTCACTGATATCTACTATGATGAAAATTAACACATCCAAAAGAAAGCAGAAGAGCAAAGTAGGTAATAACTTTCCTCAGCTGGTTCAGAGATAACCTCTTGCCCCTGCTTAACTTCACTGTAAATTGGAACAACTTGGGAGGATGCACTATGAGCAGGTTCCCTCCTGACACATTCCACTCCCATGCATTCCACTAACTGTAGATCAAGAATATTAAAAAAAAAAAAATAGGGGCTGGAGCAGTGGCTCAGCAGTTGGAGTGCTTGCTTGGCATGCACAAGGACCCAGGTTCAAATCCCAGCACCACATACACAACTGTCAGAGAAATAAAGTTCAGATGAAAAAATAAAATAAAATTGATTCTCTCTTTCTCCCTCTCTCTCTTCTTAAAAATATTTAAAAAAAAATTGCTTCTGCCCTGAACACATAAAAATTTCTCTCTTGTCTTAAACTATATATTCCTTAAACTATATGGTATAGTAACTATTTACAGAGCATTTGCACTGTGCTAGGCATTATAAGCAATCTAGAGATGATTTAACGTATATAGGGGGATGTTTATAGTTTATATGTAAATTCTGTGCCATTTGAAATAAGAGACTTGAGCACCCACAGATTTCAGTCTCCAAAGGAACTTCTAGAACCAATCCTCTAATGATATAGAGGCCATACAGCTGCAGCAAGGATGTCCCTAAATTATCATTTGCACCCCCAAATAGAGGCTTTTGAACTCAGCGCAGCAAGGTTCTGAATCGTAGGCCAGTGGCACATCTACTTGACACCAAGTTAAGAGTCCAGTGGTCTTTTGATGCCTGTCTGTGTGTGAGCAAGCACACAAGGTCTCAATAATAGTTGGGTCACTTCAGGAAACACAAACCACCACTTACGTTCAGGACTCAGGACAAAACCTTTCACACAGTAGGCACCCAGTAATTGTTTTCTGAAATGAATGTGACTTCATTCTTCCTTCTTGGGCTTGTGATAATGAATGACTTCATAGATTTTTATACGATCTGTGGCTGGCTACCAAGAATAGTCCAAATGGGAGAAAATGCAAACAGATCAAAAGGGAGCATTGGATTGGTAGATTCGTCTCTCCCTGCCAAAACCAGAGTCCTGTCAAGCCTGGGGGCGTCCCGGGAGCCCAGAGAAAACTCTTCAGGAAAAATGTCTCCAAATGAATCATTACACTGACTCCTTACAAATTCATTGATTCAATTTTTCAAAATTCTACCACTAAAAGTCACTCTACTTGTCTCTCAGTCTTCAAATATAGAAGATTTTCATACCCACAGCAGAGTCCCAAACAGAGCTGTAATCTCCGTGGGTCACAGAGAGGGCTTCAACTCATTGTTCATGGAACTTTTTCCCTTAAGAAGATGTAGGGACAGAAAAGGGGTGATCTCTTTCCTCCCTATCATAAAGGGTCATAGTTGATGGTGTGATATCAAAAGTCAGGTTAACTAGACAACAGAGCAAAAATTTATTTGATCATAGTTTTGCGTGACATGGGGAGCTTCTTATTAAACAGCCAAAGACTGAGGGTGAAGCTTTCAGTTTTCCTTTTAGATTTGAGGAAACACGGACTGCAGTGTGAAAATGTGACCGGATGGAAAGGGTATGAGCTAATGGTAATGGACTGAGTGAGGAAACAGAGCCAGGCCCCTCCGCTGAGATTCTGGGCCTCTCTGTGCTTTTCTGGGTACAGGAGAAGAGCCCTTCTGAATTGGCTCTGATGATCTACTATCAGATCAGGCAGGTTGGGGAATATTTTCACGGTGAGCTCCAAGACAGATGAGCCAGGACGGTTACAGTGATAATTCTAGTTTCTTTGGCTGGCTCTGGGGGAAGGAGTTCTGATTTCTACAGCTTGCCTTGGGAAGAATTCTAGTTTCTCTGGCTTGCCTTGTGGAAGTGTGAGGGGTAGGAGAGCAGAGGGCAGGGGAAGGTTACCTCCGAGGCTTTGCTTCTGAGGCCTTGACTTTGAGTATCATTTTCTAAGCTCTAACAAGAAGGTTCTGCGAGATGAGTTTTGGAGACACGTGCATCAGAAGAAGTGTGCAGCAAGTTGGTTAGGTAAAGACACGGGCCCTGTCATAAATTTATCTTCATCTGCTTCTGATGTTTCTCCAAGCTGGGGGAAATTCACATTTAGGCCAATAATGAGTACTCATTACTTCAAGTAGGTGACATTTTACAAATACTGACCATAGGCAACACAAGCACATAGAGTCTGAAAATAATTTTCATTTTATTTCCACTCAGATGTGTGATTCAAACTGTCTTCATTACAGTTGGTAAAGCCAACTTACTCCCAAGAGATCATCATAAAGTCATTGAATTCTCTGGGTGTCATTTTAGTCATAAGTCATTAGTCACAACTTACACATTCAAAGAGTAAGAAAAGCATACTGATTAGAACATTTATCAAAAGAACAAAAATGTGGAAAAACTAGAGTCTCATAAATTGGTTTGCTAATCAGACAATTTACACTTAATGGTTGATTTCATTAACTTTATCCCCAAGTCACTAGAAGATTTTACTTAGTTTCTCAGCATGAACATGTATATTTCCAATGGAAGGCTCTGATAAATTTTTTGAAAGGTGATAAACACACACACACACACACACACACACACACACACAGAGTTCTTGTCTTCCCCACACTAATATGAAATAGATTAGCATGGGTATTTCACATGTTTCTTGAGAAACGCGTTTTGAAATGCCGACCAAAAACCAGTTTCATTTCATGTTGTTTTATGATGAGATTAATACTGCCTATGTGAAAAAATTCTCTACACTGCCCAAAATAAATTGTTCCAAAGTTCAAAAGAAAAGGGTGACGTATTTCTCATTTTTGCTTCCAGGTTCGATGGAAATGGAAAGCAGGCCTTATAGGCAGACACTATGGCTTCATAAGTGCTGGGATCTTTGCAATGCAAAGAACCTGTGGAAAGCTGTTGACATTTTATACAACTGCGGTTAGGGTGGAATTAGTTCTTCTGAATGTTAGGTATTTAAAAACAGCTGTTTGTTGGTGTGTTTCTGGAAGAATCTTGTTCCTAAAAAAAAAAAAATTCCTGATATTCAATAATGGCTTTTGTATGTCTTATTTGAAAAACGTACTTCTGACTTCCCAATGTATTCATTTATTAGAAATTTCAAAGACTGGCACTGGAGTGGTGGCTCAGTGGCTATGATGCTTTCCTGGCATGTGCAAGGACATGGGTTCGAACCCCAGCACCATGTACACAATGAAGTGTCAGAGCAATGAAAGCAACATAAAAAACTAAAAAGCTAAATAAATAAATAAAACTAATTCTCTCTTTCTCTCTCACTGTCTCTCTTTAAAAAAGAGAAAAGAAATTCCATAGACTAAATGAAGCCCTTCTGTCCCTAAGTATTACCCGACAGATTATTCTAGCCAGTTGGGGTGGCACACTCCTGTAATCCCAGCCCCTCAGGAGGCTAAGCCAGGAAGATCACAAGTTGGAGGATAAACTCAGAAACTTAGCAAGTCCCTCAGCAACTTAATGAGACCCTCTTTCAAAATGAAAAACAAAAATGGCTGGGGATGCGGCTCAGTGGTAAATCAACCCAGTACCTCTTCCAAAAGAAAGTCTTCTAACCTTCCCATGCTGGCATAGGGACAATATCCCAAAGCACCCCCCAACCCCCCCCCACACACACACACACTATGGTTCCATAGAGTATTGACAGTGCTTAAAACCTCTCATTTCAGATGAATGAGAGAGAGCCGTTATTATAACTACTTCACCATTGCCTGAGATGACACGTTTAGACAGGTGAGGCCCTGTGGGCTAAAGTAGATTTCTTTTTTTCTCATGGCTTTGACTTTTTCTCTGCATATGAACCTTCGCTAGATTAAAAGATATCAAGAAACCAGCTGTCACAATGCCTATATTCAAGGTTTTGAATATTTCAAGGGTTTGCTTTTGTAATTCTTTTGCTTTGGGGTCTTAAAAATACCAAACCTTTGTGTGACTAGGAATGGTTCCAAAGGGTAATGTAGCGAAACAACAACAAAGTCTACCCCTAATGTAAGGTCTAGGAACTACAATATTTAAGAAGTTAAATGACTTCAAATTCAAATTATAAAACAAAATGATTTTCATACACACTATTTCATTGAAAGACTTTTTAAAACCAAGTTAGGCAAACTAGATTAAAAAGTAGATTAATGATAGTTATCTCTCATCAATTTTTGATCCATAGCAAATTATCTCAATATGTAGTAGCATCAAGCCATGATTGTTCATTTAGCTTACAACTCTATGGGTCAATAAATCAGGCTGGGCTTAGCTGGGTGATTCTTCTGCTGTGGTCACTGCCATATGGATGATCAGCTGGTGGTCAATAGGAGAGTCTGCTGACTGATTCCCTTGGTCTCATTCAGATGATGGCAGGATTTTGGTTAAGGAGGGGAGTACCTTATTCACCTTCCACAAGGTATCTCCTATTGCAGGTAGCCAGTCTAGATTGGCACTGAGAGATTGAGAGTACATCTATGCACAAGAGCTGCAAAGTCTCTTGAGTCCTAGGCTTAGTATTGACAAAGATCCCAGTTTCAAGGAATGGAGAACATGATTCCAGCTCTTGATGGGAGGAACTTTACTGATGTCACATTGCAGGTGCCTTGATGCAAGGAAAGATAGTATGTGTTACTATTTTTACAATCTACCACAATATACAATTGTTTCTTTGAAAACAAGAAGCACCAGAGCCTAGAGCGTTTAATAACTGTGGTTAAAAGGAAACTGCCCTTGACTTTAGGCCAAGTTAGCAAATTCATTATTGCTTCAATTTCTCTTTCTAAGTAGAGGTGGTCCTGGTGCCAGCTTTTCTGGATCCCACTCTGCAGAGCTAAACAGGCTGAGCCTTTGGTGCAGAAAACATTGCCCCTCATTTGGTTGGAAGCAGGCACAAATCTTCCTGACAGATTGGATTGGAGTGAGATGACAAGAGCTCAGGATGATGCCAAGGTGTTGAATCCAAGCAACAGGAAGGCTGACATCATCATCAACTGAAATGGCGAGGAGTTGGGATAAGTAGATCAGTGTTGGGGATTCCCCCAACATGAGGTCCAGCTGGCTTGTAAAAGAATGGGTGGTAAACAACTCTAAGGGGTCCAGCTGGCTTGTAATTAGCAAATTGCCTGACCGCACTAAGCTATTTGGCCACTCATTTGTTACAATTGGATAAATGTGTTTGCACTGTACCCCTATTGGTTGTTGTAATGGATAAATAGAGTAGCGACTAGTCAGGTAGAGCAAGCAAGCAGCAAGCAGCCCTGTCCTGAAGCAGTCAGAGAAGAAGAAGCATGGAAGAAGCAAGCAGCAGTCAGGAGGAAAGCAGAGAAGCCTAGAGTCAGAGAAGCAGCAGCAGCAGAGACGGCGGAAAGATCAGCAGCGGTAGTAGATGCAGGTAGTAAGAGCCTCAGCTGCAGAAATAAGGAATCTGATATGGCAGTAGAAACAAGGACTCTAAATATGAATAGCCTTGACTCAAAGAGAGGGAAGGCAGGAAGCACCTGGAGGCCTTTAGCTGCGGTAAAGGGAGAAATAAAGTGCTTGGAGAACTTAAGACCAGTGGGTCTAGTTTAATCTCAGGCAAACGCCAAATGAGAGCCTTGTCCAGTTCCTGCTGGCCGGGACCGGATAGATCAGGGTAGGGGGAGCCTAGAAATTCAGTTTTAAACACCTTTTGGTTGTGAAATCTATCAGGCATTCATGTGCATATGTCAAGCAAACAGCTGACTCTGAGAAGTAAGAGCTCGGGCGGTGAACAGGATCTGGAGCTATTAAGGACATCACTGCTCAGAGCCTCTGCCCTAGGCCAGCGTGCAGATAGCCTTGGCTCAGTAGATGAAGAAGAAGTTTGCCCTTTCTAAGACTGAATTGCAGACTTGCCTGGCAGGTTGAGAAGTATGAAGTAGGATAACTGGGAAGAGTAAAAGGTGACGATGCACGAACTTCCCATCAAAGGGATGATTCAGTGTGGAGAGTCCGCATGCAAGTGAACTCACCTCTGCCTCCTACAGGCTGCACGACCTTAGACACATCATGCGCTTGCTCTGAATTTCAGTTTCCCATGTGTAAATTGTGGATATCGTCATTGTCACCCTAAACAGACTAACTGAAGATTTCATGAGATAATCCATGGAAAGCATTTCACAGCCCGTGATGAGAACATTGTGTTGGCAAACACCATGACTGTGCTAATTACAAGTCCACTTGCCTAATGTTTGTGAAGGTATTGAGATAAAATTCACATAACAAATTTAACCATTCTAAATACAGTGGTATTTAGAATATTCACTGTTGTACAACCCCTACCTATGTCTAGCTCCAAAATAATTATAATATCAAAAGAAAACCCTCCACCAATTAAGTAGTCACTCTGAATTTTCCTCCTCACTGCCCCTGGAAAACAATTTGCTTTCTCTGGATGTGGATTTGACTATTCTGGATATTTCAGATAAATCTAATCACCTAATATATGCCCCTTTCTTTTGTTCCTAACATATTTTCAAGGTTCATCCACATTGTAGTACATGTAGAACTTTCTTCCTTTGGATGGTTGAATGATTTTGTGCTTAGCCTTCATCCATTGAAGGATAAAGTTGTTTCCCCCTTTGAGCGAAGGTGAGCAGTATTGCTATGAACATTTATAGCCAAGTATTTGTGTGAATACCTGATTTAAATTCTTTGGGGTTTATATAGAGTATGGAATTGCTGGTTCACATGCCTACAGTTTTGAGAGCAAAAAGCATGACTTTACAGAGTATGATATTCATTAGTTCATTCACCTGCAATACCCTGTAACCAGGGACCAGGCTCTCTCTCCTTCTCACTGTCAGTACCCAACATAATGCCTGGCACTTCATGGGTGCTCAAGGAATGTGTATTGAATTCAAATAACTCCTGTCTGCACATAGACAGTTGTGTGGCAAACTCCTGGGTAGGATGAGACAAGAGATGGTGAGCTGGTATCTTGGATCCATTCTATAGTTCTCTAAGCCACGTTAAAGACTCTGAATGCTTAAAAATCCTGTATCATGCACACACACATGAACATATACACATATACAACATGTCCTGGGGAAACACATCACAAAACTTAGCCAACACTTATGTGAGGGTTACTTGATCCTCCTGAACATGAACTTCCACTTCTGGACATACTGATCTCTGGCCCAAACCATGGCAGATCATGGCAGGGCTCTCCCCGTCGCATCTCTTCATAAGATTTTTCTCCAACTTTTGCAGTTGCCTTTCTCCAAGGAGCAGAACTGAAGGTACCAACTGAAAGCTTTGCTTCCTCCTTAGTGTTTTCAAGTATCTTAAAATATAAACACTGCTCTCAGCTCTCAGGTCATACAAACAATAGAGGGCCAGAGTGAAGCCACGGCAGGAGTCTACAAACCCTTGTGTGTTCCACATCATGTCGTGCTAGTCTCTCTTTAAGTCTTACAGTTTTACAATGAACTTCAACTCTACTTTCTGCAGGGGCTAAACACGCACATTTTTATAGGGAGAACACGTACCTTGGATGTGCTCCTCAGGAACACTTGCGTTTGGGTTACAAAGCGTAAAAAGCTTCAACCCTGTTACAAACCACAAAACCATGAGACAGCAGTGACCACAGACTCTGTCGAGATGTCACTTGATTCTAAGTCCTATAAACAGGAATAGTAAAGGAAGAAATAAATCCACCTGACACTGGGAATTTAGAGAATGGAAGAAGGAGACTAGGGGCATTGAGTGAAGACAAGAAAAAAAGTCCCAAGGGGACAGAATAGAGTCGCAGGAAGGTAAGTCTGTTAGTTAGAACCATCCTATCAGGGTCACCAGTTGGGAAGCCCAGCCCTATAATGGAGCCAGAGCAGCTAGGGGCTGGGAGAAGCCATGAAAGGAGAGGAACTTGATAAAATCTGAGATACCAGTGAGAAGGACTGGCTGACCATAAGAAAATTGTATGACTTTTTAACATTCTTTGCCTAGAATTAGATTCAAAGCATAACCGACCTTTTGACCCAAGAGAGATTTTGGGAAAACATCTGAACAACATATTTTTATTTAGATGTTCCTTCCTCTGAATGCCAGCCCTCATTCTCTTCTGGCAGCCTCCTGCAACTGTTTCTTGCTATGATTTTTGAGAACTTGTTATGAACATGAAATTGTTCCTCTTTAATTGAAGGCCATGTCCACTAATTTGGTCTTCCACAAAACTGATGAAAAACTGGTGCATGCTGCCCACAATAAAACCTTTCATTTACCTAAAGATGATCATTAAACCTTCCTCAGTCTGCTTCTCTCCCAATCAAATAACTCCCAACCCTTAAACCTTTCTCACGGAACTAATTGTCATCGTTTAAAACACTGTGTGCCTCTGGTTCCTCTGCAGAAACAAACAAACCCAAAGAATGTGTTTGTTAGTGAAGTTTAAGACTTTAATATGGATAAGCTCAGCGTGAAGTTTGCTAGTACTTGGAGGAAGAGCAGAGAGAGGAGAGCTCTCTCTAAACTGCTCCTGTTGCAGGACTCTGGTGTCTGCATCATGCTGGGTCTCCCCACAGAATCACATTCCTGAGGAAGAGTCATTTAGTAAACAGAGCCCGCTCCCGCAGGTCACTGTGCCACTAAGATTGTCCCTTGTAATAATCCTAGCAAGAGTAACAATAGTAGCAGCATCTGGACTTCGTGTCCCTGTGTTCCTGGCCAACAACTGCTCCACATGGTTGGTCTATCATTATCTGCAGTTTACAGGGAAGGACGTGGTTCAAGAACTCGCCTTAGATGTACCCATGTGTGTGTGGAAGCCTTTGTTGTAAGCTACAGTGGGAACTCCGGGTGTACTTGCACGCAAAATGCTGTCTTCCCATCCTAACTTCTGTCTGAGGACTGTAATTAAGGGTGTCTGTATTAGTCAGCTCCGGCTGCTGTAACAAAAAGGCCATAGACTGCACAATTTTAAATCAGACACCTGTTTCTCACAGTCCTGGAAGCTAAGAAGTCCAAGGTCAAGGCACTGACCATTAAGGTGTCTGATGAAGGTTCTGTTTCTGATTTATAGATGCTAGGCTTTCTTGCTGTATCCTCACATGACCAAGAGCAGAGAGAAAAACCAAGTTCTCTTGTCTCCTCTTCAGTGGGCACCAATCCCATCATGAGGGCTCCACCCCTATCAGTTAATCCAGCACTAGTTATGGTACCTGCAAAGACACTACCACACTGGGGACTAGAGTTTCACTACCACACTGGGGACTAGAGTTTCACATATGAATTATGGGACGGGAGGGACACAAACGTGAGATCCAGAACAGAATCTCCTTTCATACTTATTTGTTGAATTTGTGTTACTCAGTAAATACTTTCTTCAATAATACTTTCCTGATTTATCAAAGCCATTTTCACGTTTTTCTTGACTCTCAGCCTAAAGAATTAGAAATTCCATCGAATCGGGTAATATTTTTCCGTTTACATACGTAGCTCTTTACCCCGTCTACAGCCCTAACAGGTAGGGACTATTCCTCCCATTATTACAGACTGAGATGCGCAGAGAATGTGCCACTTGCCCAGATTACACAGCTGGACGTCTGGGCTGTCTCTTTCCAAATAGCCTTTATTTCAAAATATATGCTGTGCATGTCTTGTTACCAAATTTTGTTTTAAATAAATAATCCCTTTTATTCAGGAATTTTAGGGGGCAAATGGGTCATTCTCCCAGTATTGGTTGTTCATCTTCTTTCTAATAGCAATTTAGTTCTTTAATTTTGGGCCATTAGTTTGTTTATTTTTCATTGTCAGAGAGGGATGAAGAGTACATGTGGTTTTGTTACCATTTGCATATTTCAATGCACATAAAACAATGTTATCCATTGCCCCAAGAGCTGCATGTATACTGTGAGCACATGATGAAGATCAAACCCGGGGAGTGGATCGCTGGGGAAGTGGAGGCAGTGACAGAAGGGCCACACACGAAGCTGCATCCTATTTGTAGCTTTTTCCTGCTTAGGCATTCTGATGACCATGTGCAGCTGACTTTTCTATTACCTTCATGTCTTTCTGAACGTTTGAAATTTTTATAATTTTTTAGAAGAGGTGGGGAGGGGTTGGAGTGGTGGTTCAGTGGCTGGAGCACTTGCCTGGTATGCGTAAGGTGCCGGGTTCAAACCCCAGCACCACATACACAGCTAAGTGTCAGAGAAATAAAGGTCAGATGAAAAAATAAATAAAATTGATTCATTCTTTACCCCCCTCTCTCTTTCTCCCTCTCCAAAAAAAAAAGAAAAAGAAAAGAAAGAAAGAAAGAAAGAAAGGGGAGAAGGAAATTAAATGTAAATTAATATGACACAGCAGGGAATAGTAAGGAGGTCTGATTATTAAGCTTTGTTATACAACAGGCTCTTTGCTTAAATTGAGCAAACTAATCAGTCAAACCCTCTTCCTTTAACTATAAGGAAGGGGTTTTGCTAGAAGAGGGGTCAGCAAACTATGGCCCTGTGTTTTTGTAAATAAAGCTTTATTAGCGGGGCACAGTGGTGCACACCTGTAATCCCAGCAACTCAGAAGACTAAAGCAGGAGGATTGCAAGTTTGAGGCCAACCCTAGCAACTCAGCAAGGCCCTAAGTAACTAAGTGAGACCCTGTCTCAAAATTTTAAAGATCTAAAAGAAAGCATTGGGGATGTAGCTCAGTGGTAAATTGCCTCTGGGTTAAATCCCCAGTTAAATCCCCCCAAAAAAAGATTTTAATAGAATATAACTGTGCCCATTCATTCACAAATTGTCTTTGACTGCTTTCATCTTACAATGTCTAAGTTGAGCAGTTGCAAAAGTTTAACTTTACATAGAATGCTTGCTGATCTCTGCAGTAGAAAATCAGCTTTAATACTTGATCATGTAAGATACAGGTAGGATGTCCAAGACATTTGCGCAAATGGTGGATTGTGAACACCAGCCGTCCGCATGTACAAGCTGCTTTGAATAATCATGTAATTTGTATAAGATCAAAGAATCTTTAGGACTTAGAAGTCGTGCAGCGAAACCTTCTGCTGCTGTTCTAGAAGGATACCGGCACAGACATCTTCCCCTGAAAATAATATATCCCAAACTGAACGAAAGAAAAATCCAGACTCCCCAAGCAGATTCCAATGCAGCTTGTAAGCAGTTCAGCTTTGAGGGTTCTGCAGAGATGATTTAGAATGTAGATTAAATGTTTGAATAAAGTTCATTTTGTACACAGAGACTCAATAAGCAATTCACCCACCGAAAGAAAAATACATAATTATGGTCAAGAATGGAAATTCAAGAGTCAGATGGCAAGGACTGTAATTCTAGTTTGCATACTTCCTGCTTGTGCATCTCAGGCAATTTGTGTAAATTCTCTCAAGCCTCAGTTTCCTTATCTGTTAGATGGAGCCACATTAACATTGACCTCATGAGGTCGTTGTGAGGACTAAGGTATCATTCATGGTAGACCATTTAGCATGGTACTGAATAAAGATAAGCCATTATTAGCTGTGTGCATGAAGAACATAACACAAATTCCAAAGTGAGTTTAAAAGCACAGTTTCTAGTACTGCTTTGGGGACAAACAAAAGATAGGGGAGAAAAGTGGAAGGTGACAGGCAGTTATGGCACATATGTTCCAGGAGGAACAAACAGAGCACAAGAACCAAGCAAATTGTCCTCAAGGTCTCCAGAGGACAAAGGCACCCAAGAGACACAAATGGCAAGTGTCCCTGACACCCTGAAGTCCTACTATTTTTTCTTTCTTTCTTTCTTTCTTTTTTTAGAGAGAGAAGGACAGTGAGAGAGAGAGAGAGAGAATTTTTTTTGAGATTTTCACACAACTTTTGTTGCTCTGACAGTTAGCTGTGTACATTGTGGGTGTGGGTTTGAACCCATGTACTTGCATGTTCCAGGCAAGCGCCGTAACCGCCAAGCCACTACTCCAGCCCCTGAAGTGCTACTATTAAAAGCATTTGTGGGAGTGGGTTTCCTCTTTTCTGCTATAAAAGAACGCGTGTCCCCGCACACACACACACATGCCCTCAAAGGTCACAACATTCAAGGAACAATCTTAGAAGCACAGAAACTAGCCTCTAACCTGCTAACACCTTGATCTTAGATTTTCCAGCCTCCAAAATTGTAAAAGAATTAAATTCTGTGCTTCATAAATTACCCAGTCTCAGGTGTTCTGTGATAGCAGCACAGAATGGACCAACACGTGACATAGACACAGAACCAGTTAACAGTCGCTGGGACAGAAACAAGCACAGAATGACCACATCACAGAACAGCGTGACCTGGGCAAACTACTTAGCTGCCCTGGACTTTTAGTTCCTCACCATCTCATAGAAAAGTATTAGCCACATAACTAAACCTATGTTTTATATTAGTCACTTTAAAGAAAACAGTAAATGAATAAAATTAATTTTAATTTTAATAATAAATTTTATTTAACTCAGTATATTCAAAGTGTAATCATTTCAACATGTAATCAATATAAAAAGTATATTGACAAATTTGACATTCCTTCTTTCATTACATATTCTTTTTTATACTAAGACTCCACCTTGGTGTGTATATTACATTTATGACACATCTCAACGGAGCTGCAGGCTCACGGGCCACGTGTGGCTAGCAGCCTCCATATTGGACTGTGCTGGTCAAAAACACATCCAGATCATAAAAAACCACTGATCCTGAAACTGAATGTTAGGGACAGGGCAATGGCAAGGATAAAAACTCAACACCACTGATCCATATGTAAAGATTTAAACCACACCAATAAATGAGAATGTATCCTGCCACATAACAAAAGGGAAAAGATTTAGGATCAGAATCCAGGAAGACTTCTGTCGAGAGGAGACTGCTATAAGGAGTCACCAAAGAAGAAATGTGACTTGCATCTGAAGAAACTGAAATAGTTCTCCTTAAAAAACAAAAAAAGTTATTATGCCTTTTTTTAATTTCTTTCATCAACACTTAGTAATTTCACAAAAATACTTGTGCAAGAATGTTCATAGATGCTTTTATTCATCACAGCTGGTTAACCTCTGGAAATAACCCAGATGTCCTTCAGCGGTGAAAGGTTAAACAAAATGTGGAAAATCCATACCATGAATGATAACAGAAGAGTAAAATAACAGCCATAAAACAGGAGGAGCTATTGAGATACACAACAACGTGGATGGACCTCAAGGGAATTGTGCTGAGTGTAAAATTTTTAAAAGTCCATCTCTGAAAGTGATGAATCCACCTATACAACCTTTTCACAGTAACAAGATCATAGAGTCGCACAGATTTGGGATTGCCACTGGGTCGGGGTTGGCGGGAGGAAGTGGGTATGGGTATGGAACTGCAACTGAAGTCTTGGGGCAAAGGCACAATCGTGTGTCTCGACTGCAGTTATGAACATACCATGTGACGAAATTGCACAGAACTTACACACACACACACACACGCACGCACACGTTAGTAAAGCTGGTAAAGCTAAATACAGCTCTATGGGCTGTGCCAATGTCAGTTTCTTGTGGCTAAAGATTTGACCAGCGAAAAATTCTGAACCAAGAGTACATGGGACCTCTCTGTCCATTTTTGCAACTCCCTGCAGATCTATAATCTCTCTTTGTTCAAAAAAGAATTAATTAAATCCACAAAGAAAAGATCTTTAGGAAAATAAGAACTGCTTAGCAAAACCAAGCCCCACAGAAAGAAGCTCCAATAGGAAGCCAAGAGCAGGTTTCCTCAGAAGTCCAGTGAAAGAGAGACCGCCCAACATCCATTCCTCTTTTCTATATTTTTCTTTTTCTTGTGTGTGTGTGTGTGTGTGTGTGTGTGTGTGGTGTTGTGTTTTGGGTTACCAGTGATTGAACTTGGGATGCTTAACCAATAAGCCACATCCCCAGCCCTTTTTATTTTTTATTTTGAGACAAAGTCTCACTAAATTGCTTAGGGCCTTGCTAAGTTGCTGAGGCTGGCTTTGAACTTGTGATCCTCCTGCCTCAGGCCTCCTGAGCCCCTAGGACTACAGGTGAGCCTCATGGCATCCAGTCCCAACATCCATTTCTTAAATTCAAAATAAATGCAGGTCACAAGGCGGGAAATGACTGATTTGGTTCAAACCCAACTAGTTCTGATCCCAGACCCCTGTGTCAAAGTGAGTAGTGGCCTTAATGAACCAAGCTGCTTACTGATCATCACTTGATGTGACATTTAATTTCCTGTCCCACAGGAAGGGGACAGTTATAAAACCTATACCACGCGATTGTTATCTGGCTTTCATTAGTATTACAGCTTACAATTAATCTGTTTCTTCTTAGGTTTTCAGTTCTTTCAGAGAAGATGTTAAAACATTGCTTTTTAAATTTGTGTTATTCTTTTCCTAATGGCAGAATACTGATAGAAACTGGTTTGGAGGCTTAAAACGTTAGTCTAGTTAAGATGAAACCCTGAAACTTTGCACACGTAATATAGTTTGCATTTTTTGAACTGGCCACAAGAGGGGCTTCTTTTATTTTCACTAGTAAAGTCCAACAGCATAATCTTGAATTTGGAATCTGCCTATACTTTATAAGGGAAAATGAGTTGAAAACAGAGTGCCCTTGCCAATGCTGAGATTACAGTTCCTAAAATGTGAGATTTATTAAAGAACCTCTGATATATATTTCAAAGTTTGGCTTCCTATTTTTAAATTTGGCCTTCTCCCTGATGGAAACCAGCCACCCCTTAAAAAGCATGTTCATGATTTTATTTCCCAGTTGAAGGAGGAAGCAGGGCCAAGCTCCATCTTTATTTCTGTCAATTTCATTATTAACATATATGGCTCAACCTACTGCTGTGGTTCAGTAAGAGCTCTACAGACAATGGCTCCTTATTTATTATTTCAGACAATTCTATCATGCTAGAAAAAGAATTTTCCTAAGTGTACCCGCTGCCCCCACACCAACCCATGTATTGGTTTCAGTCCATTTGTTTGTAAAGCAAGTGTTTGGGAAGAAAATCTCTCGTTTTTCCTGAGATGCAATTTAAAGTTTCAGGAGAAGAAGGTTCAGAAGTCAGGTTCCTGGAATGCTGGAAGAGGAAGCTCTTTTAGGACTTGCAGATATTAAAGCATACTCCTGTTTCAAGGATTGTGTTCTTGATCCCTCAACTCTGGCAAGGGTTCTTACCCTAAACACACCATTCCTTTCATTTAAGCCCCATTCCTAGTTATCTGTCATGGAGCTAACCACAATATTCCAGTCAGATGCTGTCATTATTTTTTGACTTATCATCCAATTTGCAGAACTCTACGCTCGAAGTTTTGAAAAGCCTCTGCAAATGAAAATGAGAGCACCTTTTCTTTTTTTCTACACATCAACCCCCAAATTTTCTGATGAACTCAATGGAAAGAGGTTCTTGCCAAACTCTTTTTTTTTTTAATCTAAAGAATGCAACTGAGAACCAAAGCAATGAATATTCTTAACCTGTCGCAATTCCCCTCCAAGAGAACTAGGATTAACTGTATGGCTGCTTAGTCGCCTGCTCTGGGAGAGAGCTGTAGCAACTGCTGCCTTCCCTGCCACTGGCCTTGCCCTGCATCCCTGCCTCCTTGTCCTAAGAGGGAAAAGGGCAGAGAAAAGGACAGAAGGAAGACAGGGCTTGGCAGGGAGCTGCTGGCAGGGGGAGTTGTTGGTTTGTCCAACGCTGCTCCCATCTTTTTGAATCTTTTAGGCAGTCAGACAGGCTTCTAGGAAACATGACCATGCTTGGGGAAGCATGTTCCGATTAACAGGTATAATTGCTTAAAAAGACAGATTTTGAGGCTTGTGCAAAAACACCACACTGGGGAATGAGTTTTTGCACTTTGAGGCTCTAGATTGCTGTGACATGGCTCTGTGACCTGAACTACTTGCCAAATACCATTTCCTTGCGACGTGTACAGCAAACACATAAAATTACATTGGATCTATAATTTCTAAAGCTCATCTCATTGCTAACTTCAGCTTCAGACCCAATTTGTGCTTTACACAGCCCAGCAATTATTGGGTCTTCCTGGAAAAACAGAGGCCTTGAGCCAAATTCTCTTCCTGGTGACTCCAAAGAATAATTTGTGCTCAAGACTAAACTGAGGGCCTCAGCTAGAATCTTCAGGATGTGACATTTTAAGGCATAACTGCATGATAAACATACATCTAGAGGTCCTCCCTGGAGGCATACCGTTTGAAAGATGGGCCCAGAAAGAACAGAGTTTCAATGTTTGGTATTTCCAAGGCAGCGGTCAAGTGTCTCAGTCAAGTTCAGTCTCGTCGAGGTGGGACGGTTGGCGTTCGTTCTGGGCTTGGCCTGACTTCAGTGGGGATTGGATGAGAGTGTTTGTTTTGTGAGTTCCTGTGTGCGGTGTGGGCTTCCTCGGAGCCTATTGGCTCTATCGTGATTGGCCAATAAGCTGCAGGAATGCTTTGTGTTTGAATTGAGATCCCTGTGGGCCCCCTCTATGCCAGCCAGGAGTCACACTTGCATCATGTAAGACTCCCCGGTCTTGCAATATGACTGAGTGCTTCCTGGCAAGGCCTAGACCTTGTGTGGCGGGCACCAAGGACAGGGGACATAATCATTCTCTCCCTTCTATTCTGCTTGCTTTTCCTCTGAAAAGTCTATACAACCTTCTGTTTGGGTTTGTTTTTGAACTTTTTTTTTCTTTTGGTCATGTGTGCTTATAGCTGCCTGATCAACCTTCTTAGGAACTGTTACCAGAGCTTGTTGGTAAGGATGGAAACAGGAACATAGCGGTGCACAGCTTCCCGTGGGACAAGACACAGAATAAATGCACCACTGGTCCAAGCAGCAGGATCTCTGCATTTGACTCATTGAATTACAGACCCTCTGTAATGGAATACTGTTGAGGTCATTGGAGGGACCAGATAGATGACAGTGTGCTGCTAGGACCTCAAAATTTTTCCAAAAATGTATGTAAATAAAGTAATAATCATTTCTCCATAGGGTCTCAACTTCTCAAGAGAAACAGCCATTTTTATTTTGAGGGATTTTTAAGCAGGCACAGTGAAGTAAAAGAATTTGCCAAAAACAATGGAAAATCTATAAGACGTTGAAACATTTTTATCGTTTCATGTATGTTAAGAAAAAAATGTATCTGGCTTCTTTACAATACACAGTAGTTTGTCCTATTTATGAGAATTTATTTTCTTTTTGGATAAAGAGTTTTCTGGGGATGGAAAAAAGAGGTTTAGGGAATTTTAAAACTCTACTTAAACAGTTAGGGTTATTAAGTCTCACAAAGAGAAATATTTATTTAAAAAGCTGATTCATTATATTATAACCTTGTGAATAAACATGCCACGGGCCTGTGTATGGGGAGGAAGTACAGAGAATTAGTAATAAAAAGGATGGTAAGGAGAAGGGCTTGACAGGAGAATTAGCAATGAATATGGCCGGAAGGAAGTGTGGCTGACAGTTATTCATTACCCAGTGCAGACAGACATCAGTTAGTTTCTGTCACAGGTAAATACTGCAGCATTTTATAGATGTGGAAACAGAGGCACAGAAACAATAAGTAGTTGTGTTCAGGCAGGTAACACAGGATAGATCAAGGATGAAACCCAGGTGGGTTCAAGGTAGGACTCTTTCCTATTCCAAAGGTGGACTCAGGTACAGGGAGCAGGTGGGGAAGCTGGTCTGAGTTTTAGATCCAGCTCCGCTATTGGTTAACTGTGTGACCTTCAGAAAAACACCTTGATTCCTCTGGGCCTCTGATCCCTGAGAGATTATGGTCCAGAAATTCAGACAAGGTATAATTCCACTTTTTTGGAGAACTAATGTTTATTCTGCCCACTTTGGCAGCTCAAAAGAGTGTAAGGATTTGTGTTTTCTCCGTGTGGGTGCCCACATGTAGGGAGACCACAGGAATTGGGACCGGGCCAGGGAAGATCGAGAAAAAAAAGAAGAGAGGTGTGTTGGGGTAGAAATGGGTTTTACCATGCTTGGCTCAAGCACTGTTCACTATTCAGCTAATCAAAGCATAATTATGTCATGAAATGCACCAATCTTTGTGATTCAGTAGGATTTGATGATTGTCTACACCTATGTTAACCCCACCCAAGTCAAATTTGAAAACCTTCATCACCCAAGTTGCCAGGTGACTCTTTCAGGTCCATTCCACCCCCTCCCTACCTAAGAAGGCACTACTGTTCTGATTTTTGTCACCATGGATTAGTTTGACCTGCTCTAGAGCATCATAAATTTGGAATCATACCTGTGAATCCGTTTTCAATGCTAAAGGAGCTGTGAAGTTTCCAAGAGGCAAATGGCAAATGGCAAATTCTTTTCCTATTGACTATGGAGTCAAGGGTTCAAGCTCCATTAGAGGACACAGTGAAGGACAGATGGGATGTTAGTATAGGGCTTCCTCTCCCCAAGAAATTTATAAATTCCTTGGAAACAGGATCTCCTCTCTCTCTCACTCTCTGTCTCTCTCTCTCTCTCTCTCTCTCTTTCTTTCCTTCTCCCCCTCCGTTCTTAGGATCAAATCCAGGACTTCACACATGCTAGGCAAGTGCTCAACCAGTGAACTACATCCATATCACAGAATCTCATTCTTTTATGGGGTTCAACCATTCAGAGCACACATTGTTTTCCCTATTCATATTTACATACCTTCACATCCTCTGCATTCATTCATTCATTTATACAGTCATTTTCTCAGCAGCAATTTATTAGCATGTAATCATTATGTTCCTGGGGCTGTCTAGGTGCTGCTTGCAAGTAATACATGAAGAGCTGTGTCCTCTGGGCCTCATACACTTCACTGGGGACACAAACGACGTACTGCCAGTTGCAGATGTAGGATTGACACTGCTCTGTTGGTGGGAGCATGAACCAGAATTTGAGCCTCAGAGCCACATTTCATTACTCAGCTCATTACTTATTCACGGCCTACTGTGTGCCAGGCCCAGCTGAGCATTGCAACAGTACCAAAATAAATGAGGCACGGATGCAGTCCCCAGGGGGTTTACTTTTATGTGAGTTACTGATCTCTGGCAAAAGGTCCCTCCTTTTAAAAAACACTGTTATCTCTGGTGTCATTGTGCATTAAAAAAAATCAGTGCATCTTTTCCATTGAATCCACATTTCAATGCATTTTCATGAGTCACATCTCAAGCTATTTGGGGTACAAGTCACTGGGCAGCTCTTCAAGACGCCTAAGGAACTCACTCTGCCAGGCAAACATGGAAAGATTGTTCTTTCCACGATACTTCAGGCACTTCATGGTCAGCTTGCTGTCAGTAGAGGCTTAAGAAAATAAACTACCTGCTAGAAGGTATGCTGGTGGGATTCCGACAGTTCTTCAAAAACACAGAATGGAGTGTTCTAAGCTAATAAAATCAACACCTGCCCTCCCAACACACATACTTCCTCTCTTTCTCGATCTCAGGGTTAGCCATGCTAGCTGCTAGGAGCCAAAAGAGTTCAGATCTGTTGCACAGATGAATGTTGGATATCACGGGACAGGACAGGGCCAGAACAATCGACTCCTCTTTGGCCAAAACTTTCCCATTAGCGTATGGGAAATGTTCAAGCTCCAACTGCAGAATAAGTAAACAGGGCATAATGGGTTTTCAATAACTGCCCAGCCAGGCTCCAAGGCTATTTGGAGAGGTTTATTTGACACGCAGAGTCTGCTTGGGGAATTGAGGACAGAAAGGTAAAGGGAGCTGAAGTTCACCGGTGAAAACCAGCACACAGGAGAGGACTCTGATCCGCATGGCCACGGGGAAGAAGGGGACTTCCCCATGCACAGCCCAAGAATCGGGACCAACACAGGTTTGTCAGAACAATTGGAACCTTAGCAGGAGATGAGGGTTGCAAGCTTTCAAACTCCTTTTTTCTGTTTTGTTTTCTTTTTGTTTGAGGAGGTTGTTTGTTAAAACACAATCTGAGGGCTGGAGCGGTGGCTCAGTGGTTACTGCACTTGCCTGTCAAGCGCAAGGATGCGTATTCAAACCCCAGCACCACATACACAACGAAGTCTCAGAGCAATGAAAACCACATGAAAAACTAAATAAAACTGATTCTCTCTTGCGCGCGCGCACGCGCTATCTCTCTCTCATGGTCCCTCTCTCTAAAAAATAAACGCCACAATCTGAAGCCAAGTGTAGTGAAGGGTCTAAAATCACCCAACTGATTCAAGTAGAACTTGACCCTGACTCTGCACTGCCCTGTCTAGTGGGTTTTCTGACCCACGTGGTCCCTTTGTTCCTCCACTATGTTCGGGTACCACCAAACATCAAGAAAATAAAATGTTTATGTTAATTGACTTAGTTTTTATCATGTCAGAATTTCTCTCTGATTTTAACCAGAAACAAATTAATTTATGTATACATTGGAACATCTTTTAACTTAGACTTCTTGAACAACTGGGGGAAAGGAAGTCTCTATTTTCAAATGAAACTTGGGGACCCCCTTCCCAAAGCCTGGACAGAGCACACTGTCTTCAGGAGCCCTTGGCCTGGGTATTAACTCTGTGTTCACAAGGTCATGAAATAGTCGACCAAAGGCTGCCACATTTAGAGTATGGGGCAAACATCCTTACCTTGGTTCCTCTGTGTCTTTGGTCAAGTTCCCTAGCTGCAGGGTCTAAGACCAGGATCCTGGTGCATGTGGTTTGCAGAGGGCTGATGTGACAGCATCTAAGACTGAGGGGCTTAACACAACAGACATTCATTTTCTCACAGTTCCATAAGCTGATGTCTGAGATCAAGGTATTGCAGGCTTGTTTCTCTCTCTAGGGATGGTGGGTGGCCACCTTCCTACGCCACCCTCTCCATCTTCACAGGGTCCTTCCTCTGTGTACGGATACCCGCTGAGGTCTCTCTGTGAGTTCTGATCTCTTCTTCAGCCAGATTTGCTTAGACCACCCTAAAAGCCTCATAATTAATCACCTCTTTAACTAGAGTCCCACTTTGAGATACTGGGGTTAGGGGGCGAATCGGGAGTGGGGAGGAGGGAGGCAGGATGTGGGCTCCAGGAAAGGCCAGTCATAGGCTGGTCTCAGAGTGGGGAATAAGGGACTCTGCACCATCAGTCAAATCACCTTAAAATTGGAGGCTGAGATGTCCCAACTCTTTGTATGTTAGTTCACTGCCCCCCCCACACCAGTGTGTGAGGTGAGCCGGGGACAGAAATGGCTTCTATGAGTCAAGAGCATTTTGCAAAGAGAGTCACACAAGTGTAAGTCACTCAGGAGCTCCAGCATCTGGGGGACAGGCAACGCACACACAAGGAGGAATGGGTAAGACACCCAGCCTCGTCCAACGCGGCGCAGGCCTCCAGGCTCTGCAGTGCATTACAGAAGCTTCTGCCCCCACTGGTTAAAGGACACAGGTCCAGAAATAGGCATAGGATGTAAGGGATTCGGGGAAAGGGTGCTGATGCTTGCTGAAGGAAGGAGCAGGCCAGTCTCCCCTCATTCCTGCCCTAAGTCCAGGCCCGAACCCTTGACCTCTGGTCATCACTAAATCCGTGAGCCCACTTCTTCTTTTGCCTCAAAAAGCACCTTCTGTAGGTGATTTTAGAGAAAACTCATTATACATCATTTCTCCTAATCTGCACAGATAAATCATACTGATGTTGATCAACAGAGTCCACAGAAAAACATCCAAAGCTATTGGAGAAGAGAGATGGGTGAGTAAATTTAGTCCAATTTTTTTTTCTTTTTGAACCAGGGATTGAACCTAGCGATGTTTGACCACTGAGCCCCATCCCCAACCCCTTTTGTTTTTTATTTTGGCACAGGGTCTCACTGAATTGTTTGGGGTCTTGCTCAGGTTTCTGAGGGCTGGCTTTGAACTTGCAATTCTCCTGCCTCAGTCTCCCGAGCTACTGGGATTACAGGCATTAATCACCAAATCTGGCCAAATTATGTTTTGATTTATGACAAACAAGGCCATTTGTGGTTTTTTTATTAACTTATAAAAATAATTAGAAAAAAAATATATGTATTTGTAGTTCTTGGGATTAAACCCAGCATGCTAGGCAAGTGCTGTGCAGCTGACCTGCACTCACAGCCTTGAAAATGCCATTTTTACTTGTTAGAAATCCCATACTTGAGAACTTAAGGTCTGGGATGCAGCTTTATGGTAGAGTGCTTGCCTTGCATGTGCAAAAAAAAGCCCTGGGCTTGATCCCCAGCTCCAAAAAAAGAAAAGACCAAAACAAAACAAGGAAAAAAAAAACCCCAGAAATCCCATACTTGAAAGAATCCTCCATTATCAGTGGCTTTCTGAAACAAAGCTGAAAACATGGAAAGAGCAAAGCAGATTATGCTGCTCAATCTGAACTGCTTGATGCCAGTATGTTCTCAGTGGTTGAGGTTCTTTGGTGTTTTATTGTCACCTTAACACTTTATTAAATGCCATTGCCTCTGAAAATCAGAAAATGTTTTAGGGGTTAGTTATTATGTCTACACTTTTAAAGATTTTATATTGAGTTTATTATAAGAAATCACAATAGTTCCATTTTGATTAGTGTGAATATTTTCAGGTCTTGAAATAAATCTGGACTAAGGGAGGGAAAACATCCACCTTCTCTGCCATGTTCCTTGCCACTGCAAGTCCAGGGACCCAGTAGATCTCACCCCAATTATGTTTCTTTTCAGGTCTCTTTGCCTCTGGCCCAAACCCAACTGAGTCCCAGCCAAACATGAGCAAATCGCTTGCCCTGCTATGGGGAAAGCAAAGGCTGCTTCCGTCTTGTTAGTCATTGTTCCTCCAACCTCGAATCTCAACCTTTACTTAAGGGCTTGGGGGTCCTTGGGCTGTTTTAACCTTTCTGTGTCTCAATTTACTCTTTTGTAAAATCTGAATGACAACTCGAGGCACCTTACAGTTTGATCGAGTTAATATCACTATTGTTTCTACTGATATTTTTGCAGATGCTGAAACCAGGAGCATGTGTGACATCGGTTTCGGTCTTAATCTCTGACTTCCCTGGCTTCCAAGGTAAATATTTAAAGTTGGTTTATAGTTGATAGTGACAGAGTGCATTAATATTAGATAACGGCAGAAAACAAAAATCCTTTCGTTAGAAGAGGCAAATGAGTTACAAAGAACTACAGTACTTACACCTGATGTTAGTCATGTTGCAGGATAAAAATCCCACGTGGGAATATTTGCAAATTTTTAATGAAACCCTCTCTCACCCAGCTGCTTGGGGCAATGAAGCGCAGCCCACGGAAACTAAGCCATAGAACAGCCTCTTTCCTGTGACTCCAGCAAAAATCTCCACCACCACAGCCTGCTCCAGCTGCCCAGACCATCTCCCATCAACACCCCATCAACTCGGACCCCACACCGATGTCTGCTGGATTACCTGCCTACTGGCTTCACTGGAGAGGCTGCTCCCCAGAGCCCACTCTCCCTTCTCAGGGACTCTCTCTACCTTCCTCCTTTCCCTCCTCCTCTTCTGCACCACCCATCCAATTACACCTACAAGGTACCATCTGCCAAGATGCCAGGACAGTCAGCCGGTGATTGACATCCATTGCACAGAACAGGTGTGGGTCCCTGATTGCACAGGGAGAGCTTTTGGAGTTGGATACCAAACCATTTCTCTTCATCAACACAAAGGTGGGAAAAATTGGAAGAGTAACTTTTTTTTTTTTTTTGTACCAGGGATTGAACCCAAGGATGCCTAACCACTGAGCCCCATCCTCAGCCCTTTATCGTTTTTTATATTGAGACAGGGCCTTGCTAAGTTGCTGAGGCTGGCTTTGAAATTGAGATCCTCCTGTCTCAGCCTCCTGAGCCACTTGGATTACCAGCATGTGCCACCGCACCCAGCTTGTAAGAGAGACTTTTTATGTGCTATTCCATGTGCTTCCAATTTATCCCAGTGCTATTTCCATACATCTCATTTCTTTCTCTGCCTTTGCTCTATTTTCTCCTTCTGGGTTTGTTTATTTGTTTGTTTGGGGGTTTTGTTTAAGTTTTTGTTTTTTTCCCCAGCTGTCTCTTTCCTTTTTCCTTAGCCAGTTTGGTCTATCTGTTCAGTGTCCCTATTTTATTTCCTGTTTCCTCACTAAGGCTAAGAAGCCATATGAACCCACAGACACAAAAAGTAGCTGTAATCAGACTGCATAGGTAGGGCTGTTCACTGGGAGGACTCTGTTCTAGAGAGCTCTGCCAGTGCCCCCAAGCTCCCAGACACAGGAACATGAGTCACTAGTGAGACACTGCTGCCTCCCGCCTTTCTCACCAAATCTGCAGGAGGGAAAAAAAAGAGGAAATGGCCTCTGCCCTCGGAATGTATGAACAAGAATTCCAATGTTGGTACAAACCATGAGAACCACCACCAACTTCCGGGCTTGCCATAGGATGCCAGTCTCACATTTGGTGTTCAAACCTCAAATCTAAAGGAAAATGTCACTTGGAGTTTGATTGGTAAGGAACAATATGAAGACTGACTCAGAAGTAAAACCAAAGACCAGATGGTACTAATGTTAGGTGGCTTCTGTCATCTAAAAATAATTATAATTTTTAAAAAGGGATACTTTGACGATTGAGAAGCTGGAAGTGAAAAGAGGTATAATTGCTCTTAAAATGCAAAAAGCAATAGCATGGGAGGAGGAAGGTGAATTAGCCAAGCTGGTCAATGAAGCTCAATGAGATGTAATTAAGCTAGTTCAAAGAAAGTTTTGATTAAAGATTACAAAAAGCTCTCTAATTATGGGGGGGGGGACAGAATCTTGAAAAAGACTGCTAAAGGAAGTTGCAAACTTGTTAACCCTGCAGATTGAAACGAGAAACCTGACAATTAAAGAGAGTTCGGATAAAACAGCATCATCCCAACAATGGACAAGCGCAGGTCTCCAGTTAAGAGCATCTACAGTGAAAAATACGACTTGGGGCAAATTGAAAATTGAAAGGACTAGAAATGAGTAGAGTCTAGAATTGTTAAAGCCATCCATGGGTAAAAACTATTTTTCTCCTTCCTCTTATTCCACCAGCAATCTAGAACAAATTCACTCTCATTGATTATTTGGGAAATGTTGGTATTCAGAATTAACACGATGAATTCTAGCACTTGTTCTTATTTTCACCATGTCTAGAAGAACTTCTCCAGACCGTTCACCAACAACCCTGCAGCTGTATCTCCCTTTCCAGGGGCCTGCTGTTCCCATCTGTCCCCTTACTGTAAAAAAGTAGACTTTTCTGAAACTGGCAGTAAACTGACGTTTGTGCTACTTGCATCTTGATGTAAAAGAAAAATTAGAGAAGTAATAAATCCCCCCAACAAACTCAAAAGATGAAGGAGAAGGATTCTTGGTTATAAGCCAGGAGCAATGAAAGGGTTTGTCCTTGTGTGAATTTGCATTTGAATTTCCATCAGGGAGGCAGGCTCAGCAAACCAATTAACTAATTAAACCAATTAACCAAATGTGTAATTAACCTTGAGAACGGAGGTGTCAACAGAAACACACAAAGAAGTTACCCTCCTAGGGAACTGCCTGGTGGTTTTAAGCTTTTCAGTTTTCTGTCTTAAGGGCATTCCAGTTAACCTCTGAGCTTCAGTTTCTTCATCTGCAAAAAAAAAAAAAAAAAAAATGGGCCATAGGATCGATGGCCAAGCAATGTCATCATAGAGACTGGAGGGAAATAGGCTGAGGGCAGCAGTGTGGGTCGCACTTCACGGTCCAAGAAAATCCACAGGAGCTTTGGAGGACATAATCCACGAAACCTTGGCCACTTCTTGCTCATATCTTTGGAAAGTATAAGCGTCCATTATTACAAGAAGCAGAATAGATAGAACTTTCCAAGGAGCATCTCTTCTTGGAGATAATCAACCTCTGGTAATTCAAACAATTGACCTTGGGAGAAAAGGAACCAAGCAAGAGAGATAAACTGTGTTAAACAGTTGGGAGGCCTTTGTTTCAACTGAGCCCCAGCAAACCAGACCAAGCCAGACTGGAATCCTTCAGGCTCATTGCCACATAATCAAACTGAACTCTGAAACAGCCAATTTTCCAAAGGCAAGAGACTGATAGCAACTGATCAGAAGGGGCCTAGTTTATCTCCGCCCCCCCATGGCAAGGAATTGCCTCCTTCTTAAGTCAATCAGGAAAGTCATGCTGAAATGAACAATTTGCTTTTTGATCCCCATGTCTGCTTTCCTAAATCCTTTTCTGCCTAAGGAGGCAAACTCCCCTGCTCAGTTGACTGAAATATTCAGTTAACTTTGCACAATGAGGTGTTGCCCAATTCTACAATAGCAAGTAAAATCCAATTAGGTCTTTCAACTAAAATTGTGATTTTTGTCTTTGACAACTGTTTCTTGAAGTTTGATCTGTACACAGAAATTCCTGGGACTTCAGGAGTTCTGCAGTTCTCATGCAATTCTGACACACAGTAATTCTTCTTTGCCAAAACAGTAAGTTAACACTTGGCCATAATTACTTCTGAGTAGCTCACCTTACAAAATTTTCTCAAGCAGCTTTCAGGAATTAATCATGGAAGATGTGCCTGTTGCCTTTAAGTAGTTTTCATTTAGGGTTGGTGTGAAATTCAATCTGAAAAAAAAAATCAACCAACAGTTATGTTGAACAGCAAACAGATAATACAGACCAGAGTCAAGTATCTATTGACTGAGATAGATGGAGGCTTAGACCATTTCAGTAAAAACAAAAACATGGAGGACAGTATATTCAATCAAATGGTTAATGGGAAGTGAAGCTACAGCAACGGGAAATGTGAAGCTTATCAAGAGAATAAACCCACATGTGAAATCTCATACTGGAGTTTCCTGTTCCTCCTTTATAAAGGACGCCATTTTTGACGTTAGCTTTGGGCAAGATCAAAGCTCACCTGTACTAAGTCAGTACATAGTTCCTGATCCTCGAGTAAAAAGATACACTTGTGAACAGGTACTCTCAGTCAAGCTCACAGGCTCTCCACATAAGCAAGGACTTAAAATGTAATTTATAGCCAAGCAAAAATGTCAGAGGCATCTCAATTGATTCACTAAAATACCAAGGAGCCCATTCTCAAGTGCCATAATCAGTATTATCTCAGTTAACCTCTGGGTCTAACCTTCCTCATCTGAAAAGTGAAGGGTCTTTAGAATAGAAAATCTCTATGATTCTCTCATGATTCACATAGATTCTTTTCCATCAATAGAGGAAGAAATTTTCTGACAAAAAACATTTTCATTTCTAGTATTTTTGGATCAGCCAGTACATTGAAAATGTGGTACAAAAGCTTTTCTTGAGATAAAGAGATAGCATTTCCTTGAGAATAATCACCAGTCTTGTTGAAACTTTAGCCAGGGAACTTATCAAAGAAAGAAATCATCTTTTCCAGACCATGGGCTGAATCCAAGAAAGTCAAAAACCCAAATGTCTCATGGGAATTTAGAATTACACAGTTGTTGGTTGAATTGAGAGTAGAGAATGTGAATTTGTTGCACTGAGATTCTCCAAGACCATATGAACTGGAGCTCATTTTTCTTTAAATCATGTAATTGAAGAAACTTCTAGAGAGAGAGAGAGAGAGAGATGTAAAACACATAATTGAAGAAAAGAAACTTCTAGAAAGAGGTATGAATCACCTTGGTGAGACCAAGGAAAGCTAACTGATGCTTGGTCCCCACTCAAGATACATTTTTTTCCTGAAACTTGTACACAAAACAAGCTGTTGCCCTCACAGACAGAGCCTTGGAAATTTCCAGTAGCAGCAGGAATTCAATTCTAAGTTGCTTCACACAAATAAAGTAAATTTTATTCTGACTACCACTATGCAAATTAAGCATATTAGTACTGACATGCCATGAATTTGTCAGTGATTGTAATGTTTGATAGAATAGTAATATTAAATGAAAGATATCAATTTAAATATTAAGTATAATAATCTTAATATTAATGTTAAAATGTTTTCTTCATTTCTTTTTTTTAAAGAGAGAAGGACGGTGAAAGAGAGAGAGAGAGAGAGAATCGATTTTATCTAGTTTTTCATGTGGCTTTCGTTGCTCTGACACTTTGTTGTGTACATGGTGCTGGGGTTTGAACCTGCATCCTCGCACATACCCAGCAAGCACTGTAACTGCTCAGCCACCACTCCAGCCCTTTCATTTCTTAATTCCATTGAATAAATCCTAAAGAAGTTGGCAAGTAGATAAAAAAAAAAATAAGTCCAAGAAGAATAGCATTTAAATGAATACAAACCTGTACATTTAAGTGCAATTCCTCTTGCATATCTTAGTTCGCTAAGAATTGACTTATTGAACACTTACCCAGAACCCACCTAGGTCTAGAAAATGTGGATAGAACACTGGTATGCACATACAGTCACAGTTGCCTACGGTTAGGGATGAACTCACATCATATAAAGATATTTGAGTACTTAATATAAAACATCAGTATTTAATGCCACAAAAATCTTGCATCAATTGTGTTCTGTGAATTGCTTAGGAATATCTTGTTTCTTTTACACAATGAATGATGGGGGGGAAAACAGAAAAAAGTAGCAAAATATTCAAGCTTCATATACTGTATACAATTTTTTGAAAATTATTTGTAAGACAAACCACAAATTAATTTTTATAATACCAAGCAATATCAAGACTTTGAAGAAACAAGATCAAATTAAATGCTTGCTGCTAGAAAAGAAAATAATAGTTTTTTTAATAATTTTATTTATTTTTTCACAAGGCCTTCATTGCTCTGATACTTCCTTGTGTACGTGGTGCTGGGATTTGAACCTGGGTCCTCATGCATGCCAGGCAAGCACTGCAACAGCCCAGCCACTGCTCCAGCCCCGAAAATAATAGTTTTGATGACATTACTCCATTCCAGTTTGCTTGGATCTTACAAACTAAAAGCAAAAATGCTAAGAGATTTGGTTATAAAGGTCACCAGACCCTGCTTCTTCAGCAGAAGGAATGTAGAAACAGAAACTAGGACTAAAATATTTAGAGTCTGCAAGTGGGGAATCATCTCTAGGCTGGGATTCCATTTCCAAAACTGACCAGCCACACAAAGGTCAAAGCACTTCCTGAGGACAAGAAGCTTGAGAAAATTCCCAGAATTCCTGGACTCTGAAGCTGGGCTCCAGAGGAGGAAGCCTCTTTCCCACCTGCTGCTTACCCCCGCCCCCCGTCCCCAAACATTACGCCTGACCTTTGCCCACCAAAGCCCACCACTGCGGTGCCACCCCGTTCCATGGGATTTAACCTCACCATAAAGTACTTTACAAAAATAAACTGCTTATATAAAAATATTAAAAGGCTGAAAGTTGTGGAGCAACGTGAATCTCCCTCTTCACCTTAAGATTCTTAGAGATCTACAAGCCCGTATGTATACCGACATCATAACAACTAGGTATCATTCTTTTTTTTCTTTTTTCCCACCCTCCTTAGTACCAGGGATTGAACCCAGGGGTGCTTTACTACTGAGCCATTTCCCCGCCCCCTTTTTATATTTTTTATTTTGAGACAGGGTCTCACTAAGTTGCTTAGGGCCTTGTTAAATTGCTGAGGCTGGCTTTGAACTTGCAATCCTCCTGTCTCAGCCTCCCAAGTTGCTGAGCCGGCCTGAGCCACTGCACCCAGCTTAGGTGTAACT
The DNA here is from genome assembly GCA_004027875.1 of Aplodontia rufa. Lineage (NCBI taxonomy): Eukaryota > Metazoa > Chordata > Mammalia > Rodentia > Aplodontiidae > Aplodontia > Aplodontia rufa. Next base: position 34,240 of record PVKS010011288.1, read on the forward strand.
CTTGTTAGACTTTTTGGCAAGAGCTCTGATTTGCTTCACCTCCTCCCAATGTCACATAGATTTGAATGGATTTTATTATAAGAAATTGAAATCATAGAAGTTCCTTCTAGATTCTGAAGACTGAATTTAGGAATAAAATTGAGTATGCTAGTAGTTCAACATTATCAACATAGGACAGTATGTAATGGAGCCCTTGTGGTTTAGGTTTTCAGACTAGATTAAGCCTCTGAAAGCGAGTCTGTTTTCTCCTAAATGAGATGCAGCCTTCCCAGGAAGTTGATGCACTGTGGCTCATGGGGCACTTAGCTTCTCTTCCTGTTGTCACAGAAACTTCTGGAAATAGTGTTCTACAGAAGCTGCCACTGTGTATTTGAACATTCACTGCAACATTTTCTGTGGTTAAAAAAAAAAAACACACATGAACACACACATTTAAAATGTCTTATAACTTAAGCTTTTGTTCTTAATAGAAAAAAATTTATGGAAATATCTTTCAGAAGTGATCCAAGTTCTACAAAAGACGCACTACATTTATTGATGGGTTAAATGGCTTACTTGGAAATAATCCGTTTGATTCATAGGAGCTGGGAACTAGCATAAATAAAAACGGTGGTAAACAAAGCTTGGAATAATTTTTCCTCTATATAATCCCTTTTAAATGGACCATTTGATTTATGAATAGAGGGGTCATAATGCAAACTGTGTTCAGGAAAGAGCAGCTGTAAATGATTAGAAACTATTGGGGATATCGCTATGGTATATTATGATAGGTTCGTGGCAGCTCGTACACTGTGTGGGTACCTCTGCTTCAGAGTTGCTATTTTGCATAAACTCACAAACTTCATAAACAGAGCTTAGGCATCAAGAACCGAAATACAGTGTTCAGTAAAATGCACTCACTCAGCAACAAGCCACCTTGACTGAGTTTGGGTAAGTGAATTCAAAGGATTGAATTATTAACACTGGCAGCCCCAGTTCTTGGGGAAATGCTTGCTTGCTTGCTTTGTTATTTTGCTAAAAAAAGAAAACAGAGCTGAGTCTGGTGGCACACACCTGTAATTTCAGTGACTGTAATTTCAGTGGCTGAGGCAGGAGGATCACAAGTTCAAAGCCAGACTCAGCAACTTAGAGAGGCCCTAAGCAACTTAGCAAGACTATGTCCCAAAATAAAAAGTGAAAAGGACTAGGGATGTGGCTCAGTGGTTAAGCACCCCTGCGCCGAATCCCCAGTACCAAAAAAAAAGGAAAGAAAGAAAGAAAAGAAATCCATTCTGGCCCGGGGTGCTCGGTAGTTGGAGCACTTGCCTAGCATGTGCAGGGCTTTGGGTCTGATCCCCAACTCTACCGAAAGGGAAAAAATGTAGACAAAGAGACTTTTTAAAAAAAATTTTTTTAAGAGAAAGGGACAGTGAGAGAGAGAGAGAGAGAGAGAGAGAAAGAAAGAAACAATTTTTATTTAGTTTTTCATGTAGCTTTCATTGCTCCAAGACTTCATTGTGTACCTGGTGCTGGGGTTTGAACTTGCATATTCACACATGCCCAGCAAGCGCTGTAACCGCTGAGCCACCGCTCCACCCTCCAAAGAGACTTTTTAAGCTAAAATATAAACTTCCCAAAGAGGCTAAAAAGACAAACACAAATAGCTCTCTTCTACAAAATTATCTTTGTTATAAATTGAATAAAATGGCTACATAGCACAGAATAATTTTTCTACAGAGCAGTTATTCAAATTAAGATTATTTTCAAAACGAATAAGTGAGAATTACCTATTTGCACCATCAGTGTATTGGCAGCAAGTGAGCAGTATACTCTGGAGCCCACCTGGATTGCTAAAGCACCTACGATGTGTAAAACTCTTGTCTGCTTTACACACTTACGGCTCTACCTCTGAGCTCTGTCCCCAGACCTTTTTATTTTATTTTATTTTTTATTTTGAGACAGGGCCTCACTAAATTGCTGAACCCTCAAACTTGGTGATCTCCCAGCCTCAGCCACCCAAAACCCTGGGATGATGGGTGTGCAACACAGCCTCCGGGGCAAAACTCTTTACAGTACATTCCTGTAGACCTCCAGCGTAACAAGCCATTGTCACTAATTCAACTGAAAAGACTCAAACTTAGCCTGAAGAGGAAATGAAGTGTGAAGAAGGCATTATTCTCTCTTTGTTTTAAAAATTCATACTGACTTTACCTTAAGTAACTCTTCCAAATATTTAAGGAAATGTTAATTTATAGTAAGAATCAATAATGAGAGGGGGCTGCCAAAAAGGGAACTTGAGAAAGAATTCACAGATACCTAGTGGAAAACCCCTTTGGAAAGAGTCTCAGCCCTTCTGCTTCTCATGGAAAAAAAATTAAAAATTCGTGAGCAAGTGATTGAAGTGTTCCGGAAAAGGAAATGTGAAAAGAGAAAGACTTCATCATAAATCTCAAGAAGCCAATGTCAGATCCATGGTGATATTGTGCTGGCGTGGAAGGCATATGCTAATTATGTGTGGTGCTTGATTAGCTCTACGTAGAGTGGCAGTCCATGTTTGGAACCAAGTGAAAGGTTGCAACTGGTATTTGCTATGTAGGTACAATTTGAGTGTGTCCCCCAAATTTTATGACTTAGAAGCTTAGCTCTCAATGTGGTGATGTAGATAGGTACTGGTGTCTTTAAAATGTGGGGCCTAGTGCTAAGTGGTTGGGCCATCAGAGTGCTGCTTGCTGAAGAGTAAGGGTGGCCTCAGGGAGTGAGCTGGTTCTCAGCAGACTGGATTGCTGCAGAAGAGTGAACCTCGAAAGAGTCCAGTACTGACCCAGCTCTCCCACCCCTGGGGATCTTCCCAAAGGACCTAAAATCAGCATACTACAGCAGGACAGCCACATCACTGTTCTCAGCAGCACAATTCACACTAGCTAAATTATGCAATCAACCCCCACGACTGAAACTAAATGAGCGGATTAAGAAATTGTGGTACTTATGTACAATGGAGTTCTACTCTGCTGTTAGAAAGAATGAAATGATGGCATTCCCTGGCAAATGGATGGAAATGGAGAAGATCATGCTACACTTAGCCAAACTCAGAAACACAAAAGTCATGTTCTCTCTCATTTGTGTAAACTAGAGGAAAGGAAAGGGAAGGAGAAGGGAAGATTAAGACTACATAAAGAACCATTCAAATCCAAATTAATAAGTGAACTAAAGGAGGTCTAGTAGAATAGAAGAAAGAAGGGGAGAGGGGAGGAAAAACAGGAGAGGGAAAGGGCAGATACAGGGCGGAGATGACAAAGTACATTCTGCACCTACGGTAGAAGAAAGGAATAGAAGAAAGGAACTTCGAGAAGGGAGGGGGAGGGGGAGTGCTTGGGTGGGATACTGACCAGATTATATTGCTATATTGTGTGCATGCATGAGCACGTAACAACAAAGCCTATCCAACTTTAATGCGGCAATTAAAAATTTAGGGAAAGAAAAAGGGTGAACCTGACCACTGAATGTCCCTAGCTTCCTGTCTTCCTTGGGATTTCTTGTCACATGTACTCCACTGTTGGGCTCTGTGAAAAAGGAAAATCACCATATTGGACGTCATAATACTTCTCTTTCCTCCCCCTTCACATTTCGTGCGCTCTGAGCAAGGCGAGTTACACGCCTGCACCGGAGTGCTACTTTCTCTCTCTCCCTCTCTGCACCTTTCCGGTCGGTGATAGATGATGTCACCAACTTAATAGTCCCTCATTGGCTGAAACGAGCTAGTTTTGCCACTTCACTATTGGTCCCTATATCTACGGATGTGCGGGAGAAATAAAGGGGGAGAGAAGTTTCAAAGTGCCACCCGCATGTGAGACTGAGTTCTTTTCTCCCCGGCCGGGAAGGAAGGTCCCGTTTTCCGGCCACCGGCGCTCACCCCCCTTGCCCCCGGTTCCCAGTCCTGTCCTGACTCAGCCCCCGGGGAATGAACCAGGTCCGGGTCGTTCCACCCGCTCCCCGCTCCAGAATGCTGCGGGGAGCGACACTCTACCAATGCCATCCACCATGACATGATGTCTCCAAGGAGGCCTTCACCAGCATCCAAACAGATGGGGCTTCCTGATCCTGCCATTTCATCCTCCCAAAATAAATCTCTTTTCAATATCCATCACCCAGCCTCAATAATTTTGTTCTGGTAACAGAAAATGGCAGAATACAATCAGTAGTCTTCTAGACATAGGTTTTGGTTTGTTGACTTTTGAGGGGGATGTTTTTCTTTAGAACTGGGGGTCGATCCCAGGGTATTGCATATGTGAGGCAAGCACTTTACCATTGAGCTACATCCTAGCCCCAGAAATGGGATTGTGAGTTATCTACTGGACTCACCTCTCCATCCACTACCCTTTGGCTTTAGGGAACAGGGGTAAGTTTACTAATTCCACAATTCTCCTCTGTGTCCCTTGGCTATGAATTCTGGATGATTCCTTCCCTGAAGGCTGTCTCCTATCTGGTGTTGCCCACATAGGTTGACCCAGAACTCATGCTCCTGAGATGGGGTTTCTTCCACTGCCCCACTTGGGGCAGGAAGAAATTGCCTGCCTTCACCTTTTCCCTGTTCCAGTTGCTAGACTCTCCCTAGGCCCCAAAGCGGGAGAAGTTGAGCTGTGTAACCAGGATTCAAGAACAAAGCAGTGTCCTTCCATGTCCTCTCTCTCTTCAACTAGTCAGTTTGTGCAAAAGTGGTCATTTATAGAATATTTTCCTCTGGACTATCCAGCCATCTCTACGAACCACATAACTGGGGGAAAGTCTGTAAGTTCTAAAGTCAGCATGGTGCTCTGTACCTGTAGTGTCAGAACTCAGGAGGCTGAGGCAGGAGGATTGCTTGAGCCCAAGAGCTCCAGACCAGCCTGGGCAACACAGCACACCAAAAATAAAAATCATTTATAAATGTGATTCTTATTGGGAAGGGCTTCCCTGCTATGTTATAGCAGGCTCAGCTGTCAGTCATGGTGAAATGTTATCAACTTTTTATCCAAAATGTACCTTTACTGAGAGCCACCAACTGTCCACACTTGTATCCAGGCTGTATTGTCATAAGCATGATGTCCTTGTACATTTCTGAGGCCATTATTTAAAGGAATACTCTGGCAAATCCCTTGATAAAGTAACAGCATTTTTTAAGTAAAAGCATGCCCTTCGCATGCCTGTTTTAGAAGCCAATGCTTCATCTTAATCAGGGGTACCTATTGCTAGACGCATTCTCTCCCATCAGCCCTTGCTGCTGTTTCCTTCCTGCACTGGGATCGAGCAGACACGGTGTTGCAGAACCTCTGCCAACATCCGGTAAGGGGAACTAAGAACAAACTTTGCCACCGTTCCCCCCACTCCTCGTATGGACCCTGGCAAGTAGCAGTGGGAGACAGTGTGCTCTTTGGGTTCTGATGATCTGGATTTCTGACTTTTGTTGCTTATGCAACTCTGCAAACTTCAGATCCCACTTCTAAAAAAAAAAATTGGGACAATAAAAATAGCACCTTCCACATTGGGCTGTTATGAAGACTTAAATTAGTAAGAAGATAATGAGTGTGATAAGTTCAGCTCCAAACTTGGCACCTAGCGAATGCTGAGTAAGTGTTAGGCATCGCTACTGCCATAAAGACCTACCCATTCTTTATAAAGTAGGAAAATGCTCGAAATGCTTCTGGAAGGACATCGGAGGGCCACAAAGCATTGGTGGAGGCAGTCTCAGCACCTTCCCTGAGCCATTTCTCTCTTCCTGCCCACTGCATACGTGCCCCCAGCTCTGCACATCAGCTGGCAGCAGTCTCGAGGCCTCAATCCCGCCCAGTCTCCTTGGCTCCCACCCACACTGTGCCAAGCAGAGCATCAACAGGATATGCAGTCATCTTCCATGGTCCCAGCTGGCTTTGATTGTGTGTGGATGGCTTGGCTCTTGCAGACGCTGGATTGAAAGCGTGTCTCAACTTCACCTCTTGAATGAATGTTGTTTATATTTGCCCAATACTTTTCCTTCCCTTGAGCCATTTAAAGATCATGCCAAATTCCTTGTTTCTTTCATCTGGAGAGAGCCTTTCATAAGGATATCTGAGGGCAGTTATTCTCACTGAAATTTTGCAAATCTGAGAGAATTTTTATAGCTACCCAGCCTTTCCCTTGCCACAGCCTGGCCCACGTAGCGCAAAAGTGATTTCTTCGACAATTGACACCAGATGATGTGATGTCACTCCTCTGCTCCAAACCCTTTGCTGCCATTGTCTCAGAGTGAACGTTAACAGCTAACACCCTCAGTGGCTCACAGGACACCACACAAGTTCCGCAGGCTCCCAGCTCACCTTCCTCCACTCTGCCCCTAGGTTCCTTGGTAGCCTCTGAGTGCCCCCAAGGGTGCTCCTGCTGCAGGGCCTTTGTGCTTGCTGTCCTCTGTCTGCAGTACTCTACCCCTCACATCCCCATGGCTCTGTCCTTTCTGGTCTCAATTCAAATGTTACCTTCCCAGGCAAGGATTCTCCTGTATCTTCTTTCTTACTCCTCCTAAGTCCTTCTCTGCACCCACCTCCTGAGGTTTTAGGCTCAGCCACTCATGACAGATGCACTATTTCGACTTTTCTTTATCTTGGCCCCAGGGGTAGCTGGCTGTATCTGGCTTTGGCCTCAGCACCAAGGTGGGGGCAAGGTGCCCTACTTGTTAACCTATGGCAAATCCTGATGGCTTCAAAGCAAGAGATCAAGTGTCTAATTGAGTTGTATCTTGCTCCTCTGCTCCTTCTTAAAAGCTTTGGCAAAGCAAGTCAGTGGCTATTATTATGAAATGTCAATTTCTATGAGAATAGAGGGAACAGGGCAAAAAAGCTGACAGGGTTTCATTGCTGAAGGGAACAATGCTGAGAAAGAGAAATTTGTCCTTAGCACACTTTCAAACACTACTAATAATAAACTATCAGCAAGAATGATAACAAAGAGAAGAGGGGAAGCGGGAAGAAATGAAAATGATAGCATGAATTTTGATTTCATGCTTCTAATTCATAAGCATGCTAGAAAATTCCAGGTCTAACGCACCCTGGTCCCTTTATTCCCGTTTCTTCTATTGGCTAGAGTGCTTAGTATTCTGGAACTATCTCACTCTTGGGGAGGGGATGAAAGGGGGACCTATATGAAGTCCTTTGGGCCTTAGGTTCCAGTGCTCACTGCTGCAGGATCTGGTTCCCCTTCACCCCCTGACCCACTTGGCTTTGAAACCTGACTCTGCCTACTGGGCTGTGCACCCTTGGGCAAGCTATTCAACTTCTCTCTGCCTGAATTTCCCCATCTGTCACATGGCAATAACAACAGTCACATACCACATAACGATGTTTCAATCAGTGACAGATCACATACTTGATGATGGTCCCATAAGATAATAAGGAAGTAAGAAATTCCAGTCACCCAGTGACATTGCTCAGCACATATGGTCGGAGTGACGCTGCTGTACACAGATCACTGCATTGCCAGTCACATAAAAACAGCATAGGTGCTGGAGCAGTGGCTCAGTGGTTGCAGCGCTTGCCTGGCATGCGTGAGGAGCTGAGTTCAAACCCCAGCATCACATGCACAACTGAGTATGGGAGAAACAAAGGCCAGATGGAAAAATAAATAAAACCAATTCTCTCTCTCTCTCTCATTCTTTCCCTCTCTCTTTAAAATTAAAATAAAAATAAATAAAAAACAGCATATGCAATTATGTAGGGCACATAACACTTGATACTGGTTTGCATACTGACCATATTATGCTTCCGTCATCTGAGAGTGCTCCTACAGAGGAAAGCAGTGTGCCTTGTCACACTGGCAGCTGGCTCATCCCTCTCACGTTCAGCACGGCTCTTGATCACACTGTTTTCCCTTGTGCTTGATTTAATATCCTGGTGTTTTGTCCCCACAGCCCTAAACATACAGAGTCTCTGCAAACACTGCTAGGAGTAGGGCATGGAAGTGACTCACCTGGCGATGAAATTCAAAGCAGTTAAGGACCACAAGCTGGGTGAGGTGTCCACACTTGTAATCCCAGAGGCTTGGGTGGCTGAAGCAGGAAGATCCCAAGTTCAAAGCCAGCCTCAGCAACTTGCCAAGACCCTGTCTCCAAATAAAAAATAAGGGGGCTGGAGAGGTGGCACAGCAGTACTGTGCTTGCCTGGCAACCACAGGACCTGGGTTTGAATCCCAGCACCACATACACAACTAAATGTCGGAGCAATGAAAACCAGATGAAAAAATAAAAATAAAATTGATCTTCTCTAAAAAAATAATAAAATAAAATTGATCCTCTCTCTCTCACTCTCCTTCTCTCTCTTTAAAAAATATTTTTTTTAAAGAGAGAAGTACAGTGTGAGAGAGAGACAGAATCAATTTTTATTGAGTTTTTCACATGGCCTTCATTGCTCTGACACCTGGCTGTGTACGTGGGTGCTGGGGTCTGAACCCATGTACTTGAGCATGCCGGGCAAGCTCCGTAACCTCCAAGCCACCGCTCCAGCCCCTTTAAAAAATAATTTAAAATAATAAAAAGGGTCGGAGATGAGACTCAGTGGTTAAATGCCCCTGGGTTCATTCCCCAACACCCCTGACAAATAAGAGAACCACACAGGAGGAAAATCCCTGGTAGCTTTCGCTCATCAGCCAAGTCCCCTCCAGCATAGTCATGATCTTGAAGAACGATAGCAAAGTGACAGAAGCTGCTGAGAACCTGCTCCATTGAAGGCAGCAAGACTCGGGGAAGCATGAGAGGCCCAGTGCCAGACGTGGTGAAGCCTCTAAAGACCAGATCAAGACCAGGCTCACAGTGACGTCCGCACGCTGAGATTGCCCATGACGCACTTCTCAGAACATGTCCCCATTGTTAAGTGAAGCATGGCAGAAGAAGTGGCTGCTTCTGAAGACGGAGAAGAGGACAGGCGTGAGTAAAGCAGAGCCCTTAGAGCCATGCTCAGTGTGTTATAAGAGATTGGAGTGAGCACTAGTATTCCTGGCAGCCTAGGAATTTCTTCACCTTTTATTCATAAACTTAAAGGCTTGGATTTGCTATCTGTATGGTGCGGGAATCTTAGGGTCCAGTGTGGCCGTGGTGAAAGGTGGTGGAGCCTTTAAGAGGCAGGGCCTAGAACAAGGCATTAGGTCATCCAGGGTGCTGCCCTGGAGGGATGGCATGGTTCTCCTGGGACCCTGGTTAGTTCCCACCAGGGAAGGTTGTTATAGAAAGAGCAAGGCTGGCCCTTGAATCTGCCTGGCATCCTGTCACCAAGTGTTCCCGTCCTTACCTGCTCCCACCATTGTGATGCCATCAGTCAAGAGCCAAAGAGGTGGGGCTGCCTGATCTTCCATTTTCATCCTCCAAGACTGTCAGCTAAATGAACTCCTTTTCTTTATAAAATACTCAGCTTTGGATATTTTGTTATAGCAACCAAAAAATGAACGAATAAAAGACTCTTCTTGCAATCCTTAAAAAAATGACGTGGAAAAGGAAGGAAACTTTAGGAATCTGACCTCCTGGAATTAAATAGCATTTGTCTCTAAATATATGATTACACTGTCTTTCAATTGCATAATGGCAAATGTAAACCTTATCCTTCAGGGGACTCAGTGCCATACGATAAGAAGGCACTAAACCAGGAGTGAGCAGCGCTGGCTCCAGCCCTGGTTCTGTTTTTACCTGTGTGACCCAAGTGGGTCACCATCAGGCCTCAAGCCCGTCACCTATAAAATGTGTTAATGACACCAGCAGGTGTGTTCTTCTAATTTCTAAGTGTTGCTGAACGATCAAGGTGAGACCCAGCAATGATGACCCGGCGATGCTTGTGGAGGTGCCAGTCAATGCGACCTGCAATACAGGAGTCAGCTGATGCAGAGAGCACACCTGGAGGTGAAAGGGCAACAGAGACAATAAAACTGCTCAAACTGAGGCTGAAGCGAACAAGAAAGCAAGCCAGAGTGGGGGAGAATCTTGAACTCAGAAAATAAGCTTGGACCCTTTCACAGAAGTCAGCCCCAGGGTGACTGTGGGGAGATTGGGTTTGGAATATGTGACCACAGAGAGAAAAGGAGAGATGGCTTTGCACTGCATTTTCCCAAAACAAGCTGGGAAACAGGAAAGCAATGGGAAACACAAATGCTTTTCGAGTGTTTTCTTCAGCCTGGAGAGCTGAAGGGAAGAGCGAGCCTCCCAAGCAGCGGAGCATGCTGCCTCATGCAAAGCCCTTCAACTGGGTCGCCCCATGCTCTGGGCTTCGCGAAATTTAAATTTGTTAAAAGCAAATGAAGGGCTGGAGAGGTGGCTCTGCAGTTACAGGGTTGCAGCACTTGCCTGGCATGCATGAGGACACGGGTTCAAACCCCAGCACCACGTAAACAACGAAGTGTCAGAGCAACCAACGAAAGCCACATGAAAAACTAAATAAAATTGACTCTCTCTCTCTCTCTCTCTCTCTCTCTCTCTTTTTTTTTTTTTTAAACGAAACTGAAAAATCAGTTCCTCGGTCACACTTGCCACAATTCAGGTGCTCAATAGTCATACGTGGCTAGTGGCTGCACCCGGGTCAGCACAGACACAGACCGTCTCCAGCAGGACTGACCATTCCGCAGGGCAGTGCTGCCTGTTAAATATGATCTGCTTCCGGATCATCCAAATGGCTTTCAGAGTCGAGCACTGTGGGTGACTCTTCAGAAAACGGTCACAGTTAGCTGAAGCTCTGTGATTTGCACAGCATTCACACAGCGGTTCCCTGTGCTGTTCCCTTTGTCCCATGCTGTAAAGGTGAGGGCTAGGGTTAGCTCTCCCAGCTGCAGTAGAGCCTGACCAGCTCCGGTTTCAGATGCACTTTCCTCCTGAAAGAGAAGTAGAGGCCATGGCCTGACACCCCTCTCCACTGTTCCTGCTTTTTCACCCACCTTGAAGCACTGAGCCAAAGGAATTTCCCGAGGGAAGAGAGGCAGGGGAGGAACTGGAGTCTACGGAGAAGTGGGAAGATCCGTCGGAGATTTATGAAGGCCCTCAGATGATCAGGCAATCACGCTTGAGTGCCCTCTTTCATGACAGAAGAAATAGCCTTCCCGGGGGCAGGGGAGGACACTGAGAGGTCACTTGTAGCCCACATCTGTGCACCATACACACTGACATCCTGTAGTTCCATGAAGGCAAAGAGACAGAGAAAGACCCTCTGATCACTCCCCAGGGTCGCCACCGTTCCATAGGATATCATACCCAAATGCAGCTAATTTGGGTGTTGAGTTACAGACGGACATGGTGTCTCTCACTAGGTTACCCCCTCGCCACATCAGGAAACCATCAGTGCCACTTGCTTGGGTTTAAACCACCAAGAGGGTGCGCAGTGCCCAGAAGGGTAAGAAAACTCTGCTGCAGAAAGCAAGGTCCTGAATTTCACTCCATTGATTATCACATTAGCTCAGATTCGTAGTCACATTTATTTAGAATCATTTGGTAGTTTGAGAAAGTACAACAGAGAGACAGAGACAGAGAATGTCAGCAACGTGTTTCTTGCATGTGGAATGCAGGCCCTTGGTTACTGTGGTCCTGAATGGAACTCAGTGTAAGCAGAGATATCTAGTCCAAATCCCTGTCTACTATGGGAATTCCCACATTGTGTCCAAAATCAAGTTCTCTAGACTCAACCTGTATACTGCTGAGATGAGTATCACTTTGTTAATTCAGACATCCAGGGATCAACTGAGATCTGTTCCATCCCTACTGCCCCCAAGTTAGTGTCTGACACGTTCAGAGATGAGAATTCGTTCTCTGCCTCCTAATCCCGGGGAGCAGACTCGCCCTTCTTTTGGATTTATGCAGGGATGCTGTCTCAGCCTATTCCTCCCACACTCACAGGATAAACGTCTCCCCATCTAGTGCATGATTTTAGAGAGCAGTTCAAGTTTCCGTCTGCTGCCAACTGTCTAACGTGTGGGTGGTAGAAGTGAATACAGGCAGTATTTCTATTGAGGCAAGGACTGTAATTTTTCTATTAGAAGCCAACCCTTGTCATTTGATACAGCCTCAGAGCCAAGGCCCTGGCAGAAGGAAAGCAGATGGAAGCAAATCCAAGACTCTAACTCCACCTTTTCCAGGGACTGCAGCGCGATGTCCCTCCCAGTCTCCCCCCAGGTTCAGCAAACTTATAAATAAAAGCATATGAATGCAGTGTGGGTGATGTGGGTGCAATTCTGGTTTAAGAACAAATGCATATCATATTGTTCCGTTATGTACATATATGACTGTACAATAACTCAACTCCTTAATAAAATTTTTTTTTAAAAATGTGCCAGTGAAGATCCCCATCACAGCCACATGGAGGATGCACCTAGAAGACGCCCCCATGATGAAAACACTCTTGGCTTCCTTGGCACAACCACGATGGGAAAGCAGCAAGCTAGACCACCGTTGCCTTCAAGCGAAGCACGTGCCGTGCAGTGGTGTTATTTTCCAAATGAAGGAAATGAAAGAATTCAAGATGTATTGAGGATGGTGTTAAATCGAAATCAGAAGTCATACTAAAGCTCCAGAATGCAAACCCAGGCTTACGTGAAAGGTCAGGCTCATGTACTAGACCCACCACAGTTGAAGCAGCACATAATCCAGAGGAACCATAGGTATGTAAGGGGGAGAAGAGGGTAGGAGAGGAGAGGGTGAGATGTAGGGAGAGATCTAGGGGGGAATCAATAATGTAGCTTACCCTTTACTCCCCCGAGAAGCCAAATAATACTTTTGCAAGCATTTAATTCTGGAAAATGCACTACACACACACACACAATCAATACATATATATATATATATATAAAATGTGTGTATATATATATAATGATTGTGCATATATATGTATATCATATATGTATATAAATGATTGTGCATTTTCCAGAATGCACATTGTATTTGTTATAGGGGGAAAATATAGACCAATAAAGAGACCGGGGTGTGGAGGTATGGGGACAATTCTGGATTAGGATGAGGGACATATCATATTGTTACTACCTGTGCATTTATAATTATACAAAAATTCAACTCTTCAATAAAAATTTTTTAAAAAATTCCGTAATGTTAGAATGTACTAATTCTACATTGAATAACAATATGGACTTCCTGAAAGTCAAAAGATTGACTAGGGAGCTGGAGTGGTGGCTCAGCTTTACAGTGCTTGCCTAGCATGCACGAGGACGCAGGTTTGAACCCTAGCACCACATACACAATGAAGTGTCGGAGCAACAAAAGCCATATAAAAAACTAAATAAAATTGATTCTCTCTTTCTCTCTCTCTCTCTCTCACTGTCCCTCTCTCTCAAAAAAAAAAAAAAAAGACTAGGACTGAAAGCTTTTTAAATGTTTATGAGTTTCAGATGTTTAATGACAGTTACTCCTAAGAGAAATAAAGGATTACCGATGAATATATTTCCTATGACCAATGGTTATGGAGAAATTTCTGATCCTCTTCTGGGTGAGGTCTAGTGATTTCTCCTAAGAGGTGCTGTCAATCTTACAGGATTTGTGGCAAATCTGTTTCCGCACCTGGAGGTTGGAAATTAACTGATCCAAGGATCTTAGGTGACAAATAAATACACTGCTTCCAATTCAACACTACATTTCTTTGACCATTTTTGGGGTTTGAGTTTTTCACCCCTCTGCGGTTAGGGCAACACAATCCTCGTGCTTCTGAACACTTGGGTTCCTCCTGCTTCTTCTTCCTCGTTCATTCATCCTTCCCTCTCTCTTCCTGACTCTCCTCCCCACCCCTGATCTTATGCCTTCTGTGATAGTTGAGCACCCTAGTAACTTACAGGCTATAAAAGTCACAGATGGCCCAACCCCATAAACAATCAGAAGCAAGTCCCTGGCCTCTTGGAGGATTGAGTCATTCTAGTGCAGGTGACCTGGCAAATCCACCTGTATCCCCAGGGGTGGGGCCGCAAGCTCATCTGAGCAAGGTGAGCACTCCCCTGCTGCAAGCCAGAAAAGGACCCACAGCTCACCTTTGCCTCAAGACCCAGCTCTGCCCTTCGCAGTGTTTCCACCCATGTGATCTAAAAACAAACCTCCTAAATGTGTTTGAACGTGAAAAGAGGACAAAAACCAGTTTCAGTTCCCAGAGGCCTCCTCTGCCTCCTGATGCATTTCCATTTTTAAAATCAACCTGAAACGCTAGACATTTGATCCAATAAATCAGGTGTAGGGGAGCCCAAAGAACTGGTCTCCAGAGGTTGGTTTTCAGGCCACACATTGTGCTTACCCTAGAAAATAGGAGACGGTGTGCTGATGAACCACGGGAGTGGGTGTGAAGATGCGTTCTCCATTGTAAATGTAGTGGGTATTCACTGAAGCCCCTGCCCCTTTGGGGAAGTTCCAGCTCTCATACCCAGGAGAGACCTCACGATGCCCACCTTGGCAGTCTCCTCACCTGAACCCTCTACCATGGTGTTCATCTTGTCACCTGGCGGGGACAGGGCTATAAAAAGTGCTCGCCCTAAAACTTTATATCTGCATAGTGCCCAACAGTTTTCAAAGGCTCTCACAGAGGTGATCTCAACATTCTCAAGGTCCTGTGGCCCCCGAGAGAAAGAGCTAGACACAAGACGGTGGTGTCCAGCCCAGAGGGTGAGCTACTGGGTCAGAGGGATCTGATTTCAACTCCTGACTCTGCCTATTATCAGCTGTGTAGACTTAGGTCAGCCATTTCACGTTTCGAAGTGGCCAAAACCTCATTTTTAACTTGGGGAAACAGTCATACCTCAGTATTCGTGGGGAGTTGTCTCCAGCCACTCTCCTACACATACCATAACATGTGGATGCCCAAGGGTCTCACGCACAATGGACAAGTAATTGCATGTAGCCAACCTGTATCTCCAGACTAGCTGCATATATAATACCCAACACAATGTAAGTGCTGTGTAGTTATTATACTGTATTGTTTAGGAATAATGGTGAGAGGAAATACATGTATATGTTCAATACAGACATAATAACTTTTGCCCTGCAGTTGGTTGAATCTATAGATATGGAGCC
This sequence comes from Aplodontia rufa, assembly GCA_004027875.1. Classification (NCBI taxonomy): domain Eukaryota; kingdom Metazoa; phylum Chordata; class Mammalia; order Rodentia; family Aplodontiidae; genus Aplodontia; species Aplodontia rufa. The sequence continues at coordinate 49,244 of PVKS010011288.1, forward strand.
CAAGAAGATAAAGGGAGATCCAACTGTACATGATTTACAGAGTTGTGCCAGGGCTCAGGGAATACTTGATCTTTTGGGGGGGGGGTATAGGGATTGAACCAAGGGCACTTAACCACTGAGCCACATCCCCAGTCCTTTTTATTTTGTATTTTGAGACAGGGTCTCGCTAAGTTTCTTGGGGCCTCACTAAATTGCTAAGGCTGGCTTTGAACTTGCAATCCTCCTGCCTCAGCCTCCCAAACTGCTCGGATCACAGGCGTGAGCCACCATGCCCAATGGAATCCTTGATCTTGAAGAAGCCACCTGAAGCATTCAGCATAATACCTGGCACACGTGAAATGGTCAATGTCACTGTTGTTATTTAGCCCACATAAGAGCAGAGTGCAAAAGAAGACATAAATTAAAAGGTCATCTTTTCCAATCATTAGCTGGCAAGGACAAAATCCTGAGTTAACTCTGGAATCCAAAGACGCAGCTCCTAGCACTTGAGTGCTCCGCTGAACACTGAACCGGCCCCCACGGAGCTCCGCACTGTGAGCAGCTTTTATCATTGGGTCCAGTGATTAAAACTAGGCTTGTTCTTTATAGAATATTATTTAGAAATAGTTGCAGTGTTGCTATTTCATTTCTAGCTATATGTGATTCACAAATGCAATTGTTACAGAGTTTGTTTTGTGGAGTTGGTGAACCTTTGGGTTTTCTAGAGAATTACCTGTTGCTTTTATCCACGAGTTAAAATGTACTCCCTGATTCTAGTCCATACCTGCTCAGCTCAGAAGTGTGAGGCCAGAATGGAATAGCTCAGTGGCTGCACTGACCAGCTTTCTCAGAAGATGCAGTGGTAGCAACTATTAAAAACAATCACCTGGGCTTCTAAGAACGAAGGCTTACTTTCTGTGTGTTTCGCAGGTCAGCTGAGTGTGGCTAGGGTCAAGTCCCCTTGAGCTGTGTTGACCTTGAGGAATGCAATGGCAAATGCACCCAATGGCAGAGCCCAGAAATGCAGATTGGCACAATGGGGACCCACACGATGCCACATCCACTCAGTGGTGGAACCAGGCAATGGTACAACCAAACATTGGCTCATCAGCTTCTGCCAGGAAGGGGCACATCACATTCCCATTCTTGTTCTGAAGAAGCAGGCTGGGTGGCCAAGTCTCACACCAGCATGTAGAGAAGTAAACTCTCCCACAGGAAGTGCGATGTGAGCCACTGGGTGGGCGTGTGTACAGTCCTCCCACAGAGGGAAGCCTCTGAGAACCATCCACAGTGCCACACATTCCCAATGGACATCCTTGCTGACGGTCCAAGGGTTAGAGAGCGGCGACTTAAGGTACGCTCTAGGGTTGGCCAGCAGCTGCCCGTGGCCCATGTTTACGTGATCCACTAATGAGGAATGGCTTTTGAACTTTCCAAAAGTTGTAAAAAAATTTTTTTAAAGGGAAACAGGAAGACTATGTGACAACAACTGAGTTTGGTCCACAAAGACTAAAAGATTTATTATCTGACTCTTTCCAAAAAAGTTTGTCAACACTTAGAATAAAACTAAATTGGGGGCTGGACTTATGAGTTTAGCTTCATTTACACTGGGAAAAATCCATGTCTGCCCCAGATGAAGTCAGCTTCTGGAGTAACAAACATAATTTTATTCAGGGCTGTTCATCAGTGTAGAATTAGTCACTTAGGACCTGGCATCTGTTCTCAAATGACTCTGTCCTCTACGTCACTGGTATTAGTTGTGCTGTTGCATTAACCGGAATGGAGTATAATTTCCTCTTTTCTTTTCTTTTTTTGCCTCTATGTCCCTTGAAGAGATTATGAAAATTTCCTTGATGAAAGAGTGAAATGTCCCACACTCATCCCAGCTTGGAAAAGATGTTTTTCTGAAACTGCTGACTTAAGAGTTTCAAAAGCTCAACTCTCAATTTCATCATGAATGCTTTGCTCCTAAATAAATTCCTTGCCTGAGAGGATCTGAACAGTGGAAATATAAATGTCCGTCACTTTCTATTACTCTAAAAATACCTGAGATAACCAAATGACTTTTTTAAAGTTTTTATTTTTTATGGAATTTTTTGGTGGTTATTCACGGTCTTACATATTGAAGGGATCCATTGCTTCAAATCCATACATGAATAGGTAATGTCAGAGTAGCTTAAACATGATGCTTGTCCAGGATCTCACCACCTTCACCCACTCCCTGATCTCATGTTCCCCCAAGTTTCAGATAGAAATGACCATATGCATATATTTTAATTATTGAAATTGCTAGATTTATATGCCTGCCTGAGTATATTTGGGTTTCTCATGGGAGTCAACTGTACTCTACAGTACGGATCACCCCCCTTTTACATCCCTCTCCTCCCTCCCTTTCTCTCCTGCCCTCATAGTCCACAGCTTATGTGTTACTTCAGATTTGGTGGGTCTGTTAAATAAACTTTACTTTCTTCCTACCTTAGGTTTTACTCTAGCTTCCGCATACCAGAGAAAACATTCAGCCCTTAAGTCTCTGGGTTTGGCTGGTTTCACTCAGCATGATTTTTTCCATTTCCATTCATTTGCATGAAAAAGCCATGATATCGTTCTAATAGCAGAGTAGAACTCCACTGTGTATGTACATACACACACACACACACACACACATATATATATATATATATATATATATACCCCACAGAAACTCATGGCCTGCTACCTCTCCAACAGGGGGCTAATATCCAGAAAATAAAAAGAACTAAAAAAACTAAACACCAAAAACATACAAACACTCCAATAAATGGAACTAAATAGAAACTTCTCAACAGAGGAAGTTCAAAAAGCCAATGGACGTATGAGAAAGTGTTCTACATAACAAGTGATCAGAGAAATGCAAATCAAAACTGCACCGAGATTCTACCTCACTCCAGTGAGAATGGCAAAGACAAAAAATATGAAAAATAATAGATGCTGGAGAGTTGTGGGGAGAACAGAACACTTACACACTGTTGGTAGGACGGCACACTAGTACAGCTGCTCTGGAAAGCAGTGTGGAACTCTTCAAAAAACTAGGGATGAAATCACCTATGACCCAGCTATCCCACCCCTAAGTGTTTTCCCAGAAGAGCTAGGATGGGCATACTACAGAGACATGGATATATCAATGTAGCAGCTCAATTACAATAGCTAAATTATGGAAACAACCTAGAGGCCATTCACTGGATGAATGGATCAAAAAACTGCAGTATATACACACAACGGAAGCACAGTTTCAAAGGTTTCAGTCGGTGATCAGCTGTCCCTGTTGCTTTGGGTCCATGGCGTCTTATCACGGTGGAACACAAGGCAGAGCTAAACCATTCACCTTGTGTTAGAAAGAGAAAGAGGAGGAGGCTAGAACAAAGCTCAGGCTTCGGTGAAAGTTTGTGAAACTCATGTATGAGACCCAGCAAATGTGTAGCAACACATAATCTAGGGCAAACATAGACATGCGTGTGTGGAGGGAGATAGGGGAGGGGGAGAGGAGGGATGGGAGGATAGGGAGGGATATAGCTCGAAAATCAACAATGTAGTGTACGCTTTACCCCCCTGAGAATCCAAATAGCACTTAAACTATCATTTAATTCTGGAAAATTCACAATCTAAGCATTTATATCACTTGTAGGGGCAAAATATAGAGCATTCAAGAGACTAGGTTGTGGGCAATGTAGGGGTAATAATTCTAGTTTAAGAATAAATGCATATCATATTATTACTTTATATGCATTTATGATTGTACAATCACTCAATTCCTTAAAACAATTAATTGATTAATCTAAAAAATAAAAGGAAGAGAAAGAGGAGGGACTCAGGTCCCACTGTCCCTTGCAAGGGCATGCTCCCAGTGACCTAAAACTTCCCACTAGACCTCACCCTCCCAACAGTGCCACCTGGGAATTGAGGCTTTACGTCCTGGGCCTTCGGGAGACACTTGGGACACAAACATCACGAGATGGCTTTTTTAAATATTTTCACAGAGACTGCATAAGCTAAGTGGACTCTACTGCATTCTCTGAAATTCTCCACAAACAACAAAAAGACCCCCGAAGTAAGGAAAGTCCATTTTAAAAGAAATGGTAAAGACTCTACCCCCAAAACTAAAATTAAGAAGAACATCTGATCCAAAAGAGAAAATTAACCAAAATAATAGAGAAGTATGAAAACTGACAAAATTTACAAGGGACAGACTGTCTACAAAGAAACAGAACGGGGACTTTCCCTGGGGGACAAAACTGTGCCCCAAGGCAGGGTGGCGATGGACAGGGGCCTCTGCACTGGTCAGAAACCACAGAACCCAGAATCAGAGGAGCAAAGCTTAATGAAGGTGAATATTTTTAAAAACTGAAGCAGGATGTTGGGGCATCCAGGTTGGACCGCAGATTGTCACAATCAATCTAACTATATTGCAAATGTGGGACATAAATTCAGTGATGGTGGAGGGCGAAAAACAGCTCACCTAATAAAATCAATAAATGGAAGTCAGTGACTTGCCTAGGAATTGAGAGGGAAAACTAAAACTGTAGAGAGACTGGGGGCAGGAGGTGCAGGGAGTTGGTAGATGGCCTCAGACCTGCGGCCACGCAGAGATTCTCTCAAGGTAAACATCACAGTCCTGGGAGAGCCACCTGACTTGAGTGGCACAACGTAGGGACATTGAGGAGCACAGTGAGGCAGTTCCACCACAGAGCAGCAGAGGGTAACACCTGGGCCCTTGCTGTGGACAATGCTCATACGTGGCAGACACCAGATGGAACCGCTGTACCTCTGTACCCAGAGAGGTGTGGCCTGAGTGCTGGAGACCAAAGGTCCTAAATGAGGTGTCAACTGAGAGGGAAGGGTGTCTGCCACCGTGTCCACTTGCGCTCTCCTGGGTGCCTGTCCCTCTCCTCACATGGTGCTCTTTAATAAAGATTCTGGTGATTTGGACCAGGGCCCACAGTGCTTCAGTATCACTTCTTCCTCACCAGTTACATCCGCAATGACCCTGTCTCCAAATAAAGTCATACATATTCTGAGGTACTGGGAGTTCGGACTTCAACCCATGAATTTGGGGGACACACAATTTAACCCATAATGCACAGAAAGACCGAATCCTACAGATACACTAAGGGCCACCCCAGCTTTCCGAAGAGCAAAGACAGATGTGAGTTCTTAGGACAGATGTCACAATATTAGACAAGCAATTGTTTAGGTGATGGTTTTTTTAAATTTTGAGATGGGGGGGCCTCTGAAAGTTTTCAGGCTAGCCTCAAATTCAGGACTTCCAGCCTCAGCCTTCCCAGTAGCTGGGATTACAGGCATGTGCCACCACACCCAGATATCAGGTCCCACATCCTAATTCACTCTGGAGCCTGCACAGCTGACTCCAGCACACCTCCCCCAATCCTCTTATGCCACACAATATCCATCAGCCAACAGCAGACGCTGATAAAACTGAGTATAGATGAGTCACACATAACAGCTGTCAGCTAGGATTTATGTGTTGACATTGAAGAGAGAGATAAAAAGGAATCTAGGCAAAAAAGGCAGAGAAAGAACACATATCCGAAAAGGAATTACCCAAGAAAACAAAGGAAAATGCCCCAAATTTTCCCCCAAAGTTTCAAAGGAATTAAAGACCATGTGAAGAAGAAGAAAAAAAAAAGACAGAATAAACAAACTTTCAGACACAGACTTGGGGGCTGGAGCCTCCTAGCACTCAGCAGTTGGAGCACTTCTCTGGCATGTGCAAGGACCTGGGTTCAAACCCCAACACCACGACACAACTGAGTGTTAGAGAAATAATAGCCAGATGGAAAAATAAATATAATTGATTCTCTCTCTTTTAAAGAAAAAAAAAAGATGCAGACTTGGACAAAAAGTTTGAAGAAATAACACAGAAAGAAAGAAAAGGGGGCTGGAGGTGGCTCAGCGGTTTCAGCGCTTGCTTGGCTTGCACAAGTATGTGAGTTCAAACCCCAGCACCACCACGTACACAACAAAGTCTCGGAGTGATGAAAGCCACATGAAAAACTAAATAAAAATGATTTTCTCTCTCTCTCTCTCTCTCTCTCTGTCTGTCTCTCCTAAAAGAAAAAAGAGAAAAAAAGAACAATGATGTAAAATAATTCAAGAGCACAAGACACATGCAGAAAAAGTGGAAAAAGATTTCCACTATATGCATAACTGATGTCCTGAAAAAGAATACAAGAAAAGAAGAAGACTGAAACGGAAAAGCTGCCGTGAACATGGCAAGGCACACGTGTCTCCATGTGAAGCTTTACAGACCCTTTTACGCCATGCTTACTTCAAGAATAAGGAAACGATTCTTCAGGTAGTTAGGTTAGGGAAACAAGTTACAAGAGAAAAAAAAAAACTTCTTTCCTCAGGCTTCTTCCAAACAACAGTCAATTGCAGAAGTCAGCGGGTGATGTTTACAAATTGATGTGGGAAAGTGCAGTTCTAGAGTATTCAGTGACACGCATCCCCAGACATTCAAGAACCTAGAAAACAGTATCCGAGGGCCTCTTCCAGGTGAGCAGTACCACCAGACCTGGGAGGAGCCAGATTATGCGTACTGAGTGACTTTGATCAGGCTCCTGTCTCTGTACCTCAGTTTTCCCATCCGTAAAGAGGGTCTGCTTCAGATCATTGTTATAATTACTCAGTGAGGTGCTACAAGAAAAGCGCTTAGCACAATGGAACCAGCAAGCACTAAATAAATATTAGCCATTCTATCATCGTCATCATCACCAAGGTAAAAAAAAAAAAAAGACTTAAAAATATTGGAACTGCTGTAGAAGTGAACAGTGTATTACTAAAGGTAGCCCTACTCTGAGACAATAGTGAGATTACCTTTCGAAACAATGTAAGCATTATGTATCTTGACAAATAATTAAAAAAAATAGTAAGTAAAAAAATATAAACCAACAAAAACGGAGAGGTTTAACAGCAGAGAAATGTGAGAAAGTATACATTTATTAATTTTTTCATTGTTCATATTAGGGAATGAAAATATATTTTAGACTATGGGTTGAAATAAAATAACCACCCCAAAACTGATGTTTTAAAATCTTCTTTACAGGATTTTTAAAATACTAATATCTGATGTTAAGTAAACTTGGTGAAAATATAGTTTAAATTTATTTGAATAAATGTATTATTTTTCACAAATATAATATGGAGCAGGTAGTAAGTTTGGGACTAATTTTTTTTACTTCTTTTTTTAAGAGAGAGGGACAGTGAGAGAGAGACAAAGACAGAAGCAGTTTTATTTAGCTTTTCACATGACCTTCATTGCTCAGACACTTCATTGTGTAGGTGGTGTTGGGGTTTGAACCTGCATCCTTGCGCATGCCAGGCAAGCGCTGTAACCACTGAGCCCTCACTCCAGCCCCATTTTTACTTCTTTTATCCTTCAATATCACTTGGATTCTTATAATACTTATCTATAATTTCAACAAATACAATAAAGTTCATTTTTAATAATTTACCTATCTTTCACTTTCATGGATGAAGTTTATTTTAGACCAAAAGAAATTAATTGAAGATGTATGGGAAATTGGATTCCATTGCCTTCCAATGATATAATTGTTTAAATCAGGAATAATGCACTAATTTAATTATTAAATATTTACTTTTCAGTTCTTATTGAAATTGAGAAATTATCAACAGATTAAATTCAAACTTTCAGAGCCCAGAGAAAGCCAGGTTGTTGTGAAAATCATGGCATTTGCTTCATTTTAATGATTTCTACAACCTCACAGATGTTTTATCTTTTTTTTTTTTTAAGAGAGAAGGACTGTGGGCTGGAGCGGTGGCTCAGCGGTTTCGGCGCCTGCCTGGCAAGCACGAGGACCCGGGTTCAAACCCCAGCACCACATACACAACTGAGTGTTGGAGCAACTAAGGCCATGTGAAAAACTAAATAAACT
>PVKS010011289.1:0-57148 GCA_004027875.1 Aplodontia rufa
ACAAAGACCCTTTGGGAAAGGGCCCAATCTCGGGGCAATAGATTCTGGTTTTCTGGCCGCAAAGTCTGAGGGCTCAGGAAGTTTTTTGTTTGTTTGTTTGTTTTTGTTTTTTGTTTTTTTGCTAAGCAACCCGCCCCACCCTCAGGGACATGTCACAATGGCCACCGCGGCTCAAACAGCTACAAGTTTCCTAATGTGAGCAATTAATTCCCAGCGATTTATGCAAGATAAGGTAAATTAAGAGCCATCAGATCAGGGAGTTCGCAGCCGGCTGGGTTAGGGTGTTTGATTGCTCCCTTGATCAGTTTCCTCCCCTCCGGAGTAGCTCCCCTCCCCCGGGTGCGAGACAGAGTGCTGCAGACTCCCCTAAGCTCTCCTTTATATTCATTAATGGACCGCGTTATTCCTTTGGAGTTAAAGATTTACCGGGGGATTATATTCCCCCACACTGGGTGCTTTGTCCTACCATGGGAATCCAAATGCTGTCCTGCAGGGTGAGGTGAATCTCAGGAGCTTCTGGAAGTCAGTGATGGTGGGATGAACACCACTTTGAGAACCGTGATTATTCAATCTACACCACTAACTAAAGAGTATTATCATTGGATGAGATAATATCTAATATGATAATATGTTATAATTAGATAATATCTGATAAGACTATTAGTTGGTATTATCAACATTTTCAAGAAATTGAAGTAGGCCCAAGTTGATAAACACCTCAAAAGTAGACAACTTGTACATCGATGAATAAGTAGTCACAGTTTTTAAAACTGTATATATAAACATGGGGTACAATGTGATATTGTGTCACATGTATTTAACTGTGGAATGCTTAAATAAAACTGGCCAGTGAGAAAGTTGGTCTATTATCATGTGTTAAATCCAGATAAGATGTAATGCTATACAACATAATCCTTCTTTAGAGATATTGTGGGAAGGGGAAGAGAGGGATAAGGGTGGGTAATTGGGGGGGCAACTCCTGGGGGTAATTGTAATATCCAGAATCTATACGCATTTTATATTGTTTTGTTAAAAATTTGTATGGTTGTTCAAAAATAAAAAAAAAATTTAAAAACTAATTAATATGCCCCTCACTTCACATAATTACCTTTTGGTGTAGCAAGAACACTGAAAATCTATTCTCTTGGCTGTTTTAAAGTATTAGTACATTAAGTATTGTCTCAATTCTGTACAAATTTATAATAGCCAAGATATGGAATCAACCTAAATGTCCATAGTGGAAGAACAGATAAAGAAACTGTAGTATACATAGTTGGACTTCCTCAGATTCAACCAACCTCAGATAGAAAACTTTCCAAGAAGTGTTTTGAACAAGTACAGAATTGTTTCTTGTAATCATTGTTTACACAATACAGTATGGCAGCTATTTACACAGCATTTACATTCTGTTGGGTATTTTAACTAACCTAGAGATTATTTAAAGTACACAGAAGAATGTATATAAGTTACATACAAATACAAGTTGAGTGTCCCATATCCAAAAACCTTGAGAAGGGGGTTGGAGCCTTGGCTCAGTGGTTGGAGCACTTGCCTAGCATGCATGAGGACCCAGATTCAAACCTTAGCACCACAAACATAACTAAATGTCAGAGAAAAAAAAGTCAGATGAAAATGTAAATAAAAATTGATTTTCTTTTTCTCTCACACTCTTCTCCCCCCACCAAAAAAAAAAGCCTTGAGAAACATTTCAAATTTTGTAATATTACATAATTCAATGGTGCTGGGAACTCTTTATCATATGGTCTATGTCATCATATATGTGGTTAATTTATACATGGCTATGGTTCTAAGATCATAGATCATCTCAACAATATATAATCCCCAATTATTCACAATTTTTGATGCCCACATGGCAGGTTTTAAGAACTTGTATGATCTGAATTCTAATGCTATGTAAGCTTTGACACCAGATAATTTTATAAAAGCTCAATGAAATCATGATATATCTAGCTTAAGATCTGGATTCAAAGAACAGAGAAAGTGACAGAAGAGAATGATGGGAAAGCAAACGGTGCTTTCTACCATTTTTCTGAAGTTGGTGTTGGCATTTAATAATGCTGTGGAAGAAAAAAATGTCTTTTACACAATCCTATTTTGTTTTTAAGATCTTTTCGTACTTCTAAATAGTTTCCCCAAAATTCTATGTTCTCACTGCTCGTATGTATTCCACCATTCCTATACCATCATTTTAATACCCTACTTGGTATTCCCTGCTCCTCAAATAATAAAAACAACCATCACAGTGATAAGCATTTGCAATATAAGATTTGCACCCTCACAACAACTATATGCTGTACCTGTCATGATTATCATTTTTGAAGAAAAAATTGATGCTTAGAAAAATCGCAAGTAAGTAAAAGATTCCAAAGTTCATGTTCCATTTATGTTTTTCATACCCCAAAATGAAATCACCTCTTCTCTGAACAAACATCCAAAGCTTAATAAAAGTAGTCTTAGAAAGATATTTACAGACAGCAATTCAGTTTTCTTAGAATAATTGGTAACTTTATGCTCTTTCCAAAATGTATTGCCTTTTTGTAAAAAGACAAAATGAGATGGTTGAAAACACCTGACCATGAGATTTCCCTAAGTTCTTACATTCACAGTCATTCCCCTGTTCTGTACCCCTTTCCTCCCTCCACTACTGAATTCATTTATGTGCGTAGACTGTCTTTGAAATGAGAAGCCATAGGCTTCTCCTCTTACAAATACAAGTCAAATCATTAAAATGGTATATAGCAGAGTGAATCTGACCTAACTTTCCTATGTTCATATATAAATATACCACTGTGAATCTCACCATCATGTATATCCACAAGACACTAATTTAAAAAAAAAGAAAACAAGTAGAGTGGATCAGTAGATCAGTAGAGCAGATGGAAGTGCATGACAAGGGAGAGAGGGGAGGGAAAAGGAAAATACTGGTAACTGAATTAGAACAATTATTTTCCATGCTTTCATAATTATGTCAAAGTGAATGCTAATGTTAGGCACAATTTAAAAATTGAATAAAAATAGAAAAACTAAAAATAATTATCTTAAAATGTTATATAGGAAGACACTGAAGTACAAGAACGAAGCTTACACAAATAAATACCAATGTTCTCTTGCTATTTGATTTCAGCCAACTCCAATATTTTAACTTTCTTACATATGAATGAAGTGTGGAGCACAGACAGAAAGGAATGACTTCAGAGTTAGATAAACTTGTTGATTAGTACCAATCCTGTGACTTATGAGGTCTTTAGCAAAATGATTAAATTCTCTAAGTAATTTTCTCATCTAAAAATAGGGATAATAATATCCATTTACCTCATAGGGTTGTTGGAAGAATTATTATCACATAAGTGAAGTACCTAATTCAACTCTGGTTTCTATTGACATACAGATAATTGGTGCTATTAACATCAACTGAGGTTTGGTCACTGATTAACTATGCATCCAATGTAGTCACTCATTTGTACTCCAGGAACTTATACATGTATGGTATTTTCAGATTTTATAAAAAGCAAGATAATCACAAGATACTTGTGGGAAATCGATGATTACATATGTCTCTAGCAACATTAAGTATAATGCAAATATTTATTATATTTATTATCATTAAACCTAGACTCCAGGTGACCTACATAAAACATGTTGTCATTAGGAAAGGCCAAATGGATAATGAAGACTAATCCTTATTTTTTGTGATATATATGTATATTACATTTAACCATCTATATGAATAGTACATGTACTATAAATATTATATTCACACATGGACATGTTGTATGTATATATGTATATATGCTTTTTAGAGATAATTTAGAGTATAATTATGTATAATTATATGTTTACATATAACTATATATAACGATATAAGTTTTAAATTGTCTCCTTTTTAGAACATAAGAGTTAGCCTTAGATGGTACTTAAAAGTAACTATGAAAAGAGGATGTTTTCTTTTTTGTATTTAGTTGAATATGGACTTACAATTAAGGGGGAATCATTATCAAACAATCATGAAGAAATGTATTTTCACATAGTTAGCCAAGGCTGATGCCATTCTATGGTTTCTCCCCTTGGGTTTCCCATGGTTCTATGTTTCCCCCAGTTAAACACCTGTGTTAAATGGACTTCTTGTGGAGGTTGAGATTTCTTTTTGAGTTGATTCCCCCATACTCTCTGCCTCCAGTCTCCTAGATATCATTCCTAATCCCTCCCCACTACTTGCCCCCTACCTACATCTCCAGGTATCTTAGGCAAGGTTCCCCTTATTTGTGTAAAGAGTCATACATTTTGAGGTTATTATTAGCTTAGCCATCTGTCATACTGTTTCTGGTTGTATTCTAGCTTCCACAAATGAGAGAAAATATTCAGCCCTTGAGTCTCTGAGATTGGGATACTTCACTCTGCATAAATTTTTCCACCTCCATCCATTTGGCTGCAAAAGCCATAATATCATTTTCTCTAATAGCCAAGTAGTATTCCATTGTATATATGTACCAAAGTTTTTGAATCCACTCATCGAGTGAGGGGCATCTGGGTTAGTACCATAATCTACCTTAGTAAATTGAACTGCTATAAACATTGAAGAAGCCATATCTCTATAATATGCAGATTCTAGCTATTTTGGGAAAATATCCAGGAGTGGGATAGCTGGATCATAAGGTGGTTCCAGCCCTAAGTTTTTGAGGAGTCTCTACACTGCTTTCCAGAGTGGCTGGACCAGTTTGCAGGCCCACCAGCAATGTGACAGTGTTCCTCTTTTCCCACAGTCCCTCCAGCATCTGTTGTTGTTCGTATTCTTCATTTTTGCCACTCTAACAGGAGTAAGATGGAATGTCAGTGAAGTTTTGATTTGCATTTCTCCTATTGCTAATGATGTAGAGCATTTTCTCATATATTTATGAGCTTTCTAGGCTTCCTCTGTTGAGAAATTTCTTTTTAGTTCCATAGCCCATTTATTGATTGGATTATTTGTGGTTTTGGTGTTTAATTTTTTTAGTTCTTTGTATATTCTGGATACTAGCCTTTTGTTTGAGGTGTAGCCGGCAAAAATTTTCTCCATTCTGTACGATCTCTCTTGACACTCTTGACTAATTCTTTAGCAGTGCAAAAATTTTTTAATTTAATTGCATCCCATTCATTTATACTTGACTTTACTGCTGGTGCCATGGGAGTTTTGTTAAGGAAGGTAGCACCAACCCCTATATCCTTTAGTGTTGATCCTAATTCTTTTTCAAGTAAATTTAAAGTTGCTGGCTTAATATCCACATATTTGAACCATTTTGATTTAATTTTTGTACAAGGGAAAGGTAAGGATCTAATTGCAGTTGTCTACAAATGGCTAATTTGTCCAACACCATTTGTTTAACAGGCTATCTTTATTCCACACTATGTTTTTGCCCTCTTTATAAAATATCAGATAGTTAAAGGCATGGGAGTTCATCTCAAAATCCTCTATTCTATTCCATTGGTCTTCAATTCTGTTTTGATACCAATACCATGCTGTTTTTGTTACTATGGTCCTGTAGTATAATTTCAGGTCAGGAATTGAGATATCCCCTGCTTCTTCCTTCTTGCTGAGTAATGTTTTGGCTAATCTGAGTCTTCTGTTATTCCATACAAACTTGAGAATTGCTTTTTCTATATCCGTGAAGAATGACATTGGTATCTTGATGGGGATTGCATTAAATCTGTATATGGATTTGGGAAGAATGGCCATTTTGATTATATTGATTCTGACTAACCATGAACATGGAATGTTTTTCCATCTACTCAGGTCTTCCTTTTTTTTTTCAGTGTTTGATAGTTTTCATTGTAGAGGTCCTTAATATCCTTTGTAAGGTTAATGCCCAAGTTGTTGTTTTTTTTTTTTTTGAGGAGATGGCGAATGGGATAGATTTCCTGACTTCTTCTTCTGCAGACTTGTTGCTGGAGTAAAGGAAAGCTAGTGCTTTATTGGTGTTGATCTTATACCCAGCCACTTTGCTAAAATTGCCTATAAGCTCTAGAAGTCTTCTGGTTGAGCTTATAGGGTTCTCTAGGTATAGAATCATGTCAGCACCAAATAGAGACAGCTTGAATTTGAAAAGAGGATGTTTCCAAAAAGTTAATTAATTTTATTAATTAATTTCAAATTTTAATTTAAAAATTAATTAATTAATTTAAAAATTTTTAATTTAAAAATTAATTAATTAATTTTTAAAAATTAACATGCTCTGGCAGGTGCTCAGGCAGGACACCACCAGTAGGACCCCCATTTGGAGCAGCCCTGTTCAAGACCAACTGAAGGATGTTCCCAGGACAATCCAGGTTCAGATCTGCAACCTTAAGCCTGGAACTAAAAGGAAGCGCAAAATGAGGACCAGGCAGAAGAAGCATCTGGAAGAGGTGATCTTCAAAGAGGTGATGGCTTATCTGACCCTTTCAAGGAAAAACCACCTGGAGAACTGCCCACCTTCTGCACAGGAAATCTCAGTTCAGAGATTCAGAAGAAGCTCTTCAAAAATGAGGAATCAAACTACAAGAGGTTCACAACTCCCCTAAAAAGGATGGCATTGATAGGGACTGAGATGAAAACCTTGAAAATATCATCAATGATCTGATTACTAAAAGGAAAAATGAGCTAAAAGTAGATATAAAGAAGGGACAAAGTGAGAAATCAATAGACATAAGAGATGAAAAACTCTATTATCAAATAAATAGACGTACTCAAAAGGGAAGTAGCAGAGCTAAAATTTGCAATCAATAACATAAGAGGGACTATTGAAGAATTTAATAATAGACTACCTTCTATAGAAAACAGAACCTCAGCTCTTGAAGAAAGAAATTCTGACAATGAGGACAGGCTGAGCAAGCTTGAGCGCACAGATGACAAAAAAGAAAAAACTCGCACAACATGAATAGAATTTTACAAAGTCTGGGATGAAATGAGAAGAAACAATATTAGAGTAATTGGGTTACAGGAAGAAATGAAAACACAAATGAATGTGATAAGGAATATTCTCAAGGAAACAGTTAAAGAAAATTTTGCTCATATAAAAATAAAGTCAGATATGCTCATCCAGGAAGCTATAGGATAGCCAATAGGTCTAATCAAATGAAAAGCTCAAAAAGACACATAATATTCAAAATATGCAACAGGGAAATCAAGGAAAGAATATTGAAAGCAGCAAGGGGGAAATGCCAAATCACAAAAAAAACTCAATAACAAAAGTACAAACAATCCAATCAATAAATGGGCCAGAGAGCTAAACAGAAAACTTCTCAAAAGAGGAAATTGAGCAAGCCAATGAATGCACAAGAAAGTGTTCTAAATCAGTAGCTATTAGAGAAATGGAAATTAAAACCACCTTAAGATTTCATCTCACTCCAGTCAGACTGGCAAAGATGAAGAATACAAATAATAACAAATGCTGGAGGGGTTGTGGGGAGAAGGAACACTAGCACACTGTTGGTGGAGCTGCAGACTGGTACAGCAACTCTGGAAATAAGTGTGGAGAATCCTCAAAAGATTAGGGATGGACCCCCCCCAAATGATCCAGCTATCCCTCTTCTGGGTATTTTCCCAGAAAAGATAGAATCAGCACATTTCAGTGACATAGCAAAATCTATGTTCATAGCAGCTCAATTTACAATAGCTAAATTATGGAACCAACCCAGCTGCCCCTCACTGGATGAATGGATCCAAAATCTCTGGTATATATACAATGCAGTTTTACTCAGCTATTAGAAACAATGACATTCCATCCATTGAAGGTAAATGGATGGCAACGGTAGAAATCATGGCTGAGTGAAGTTAGCCAAACCCAGAGATTCAAGGGCTGAAAGTTTTCCCTCATTTGTGGTGGCTGTACCTAAACCCAGTCTTGGGGGAAAGGTAGATAAACTCATGGATTAGAACAATAGAACAAAAATTCAATATGTTAATATTTACAAGATACATTTGCAAGACACTTCATAAGATATTTGAACAAGCTATACTGCAAGCCTTTACAAAAATGTAAATGTTTAATCCCATTGTCAAATATATCAAAGAATAACAAGGGATAATAGGAAGGGAGAAATAGGGGAAATGTGGGAACTGAGATAAAGCAAGTTACATTCCAAATATTTATAAGTATGGTACTGTATATATTATAGTCATGTATATAAAAATGTTCTTCATAGGTATAAGAATTATGACACTGTGCTTGGGTTTTTCATGAAAAATATAGGACCCAGAAGAGAAGCAAGGGATTAGGGTACAGAAGGAGAAAGGTAGAGAGGTGCAGAGGCAGGGGGGGATATTGATCAAATTGTATTGCTGTGTTGTGTGCATCTAGGAATATGTGACAACAAATCCCATCATTATGTACAATTATAATGCACTAATAAAAAGTAAAATGAAAAATAAAACAATTATGCAACAACAACAAAAAATTTACTTTAGACTCAATTTTAACTTTTAGTATTTTTCAGTAATGACTAGGTCAAACTTATTATAGGCCATTTTCACAAACAGAAAGACTGTAAAATACCAAAGATAAGTGCTGTAGCTCTTGTCTAATGCACTATTTGGGGAACATTGGTAAATTTAGAAATTGCTATCACATACTTATAGGATTTTCCATTTTTATTTTCTCATTTTACTCCTATATCATCCTCTGAAATAAGAGAATAGGAATAATTATTCATACCTAAAAGTGAGAAAATAAGTCTAAGCAAGGTTAAAAAATTATTTAAAGCTACACAAATATTATATATTTGATAGTGTTCTCCTAACACTTCTCATTCTTAGCACAATAGTTTTTCTGTGTCAAACTAATCTAAAAGAAAAACCAAAACTTTCTGCCTAAAAATAAAAGACCACTTGTTATAGCCTGCTAACATATTTTTTAAAGATCCTTATTAATTGCTTTCATAAACTATGTATCCTAAGGAAAAATCCTTTGCTGATGTATATTTTAATTGGATTTGCTATCCTTGGTTGGCTTTAATGGTATACCTCACTCCATACTACTGATATATTTAAAGTTACATATTTATGTTTTGTACAGAACTTAATCTTTGTATAGCTAATTGGAGCTATAAGAGCTATATTTTAAATAAAATAAACAATAAAAAAATCTCTTTTAAAAACTTACATAGCTTCTGGATTCATTATACAGATGGCTTCTGAACAATGACATTTCATTGGATCATCATACGTTATTCCCAGACTGAGCCCAAGCATCTGGGCAACAATAACTGAAAATGCATCCCAAGTTATGTCCTTAGGATACTATAATAAAAACAAAGAAAATTTAAATGAAAAAAGTAAAACTTTCTAATTCTGATCATTTGTACTTTATATCAAATACTTAAGGATAAGGAGATATGTTTACTTGGAGAGCTTATGAAATTTCACTAAGATATAAGAACCAATGAGCCAATGTTAATCGTTACTATAATTTAATACCAATCATTTAACAAAACTACATGAAAAGGCTATTTCTGATGAAGAAAATTTTTCATTAGACTTTTGGCTATATGAACCAAACTCTTCAATTCACTATATTTCATATAACCACTCTGGTATTTATTTAGGATTAGATGTCTACTTGATCTCATCCTAGCTTGTGAAATGGCCAAATAATGAAATTACTTGATTTAAGTGTATTTTTTTCTGTTTCCTCCTAGGACCCACATTGACAGTGATTGCTATCAGGAGAAGCCATAGAAAAAAGACCTTCTAGGTAGCACTCTTTTTTTTTTTTTTTTTTTTTAGGGCTGAGGACTGAACTCGGGGCCTTGTGCGTGGTAGGCAAGTGCCCTGCCACTGCACTAAAACCCCAACCCCTAGATAGCATTCTTGGATTAGGTTGATTATATTATCAAATCAGTGCACAGATAACTTTCTTCCCCAAGAGAAATAAGATACTGGTAATTCGTGGTATGCGATGACATCATGATTTCTCAATTTACACCAAAGTTGGCATAGGATTAGATACAGGTGGAAGAAAAGTTCTCAGAAAAATCAAGGCATTTAATTGCTAATGTGTCAATGTGATAATAAGAATTTTTCAGTCAACTTGCAAAAATGCTGGCTTATGAAGGTCAGGTGGTCAATATGACTAACAGTAAATCCAAAATAACCGCAGATACAGTCTACTATTATTTCTGAATTCCAGAATTATTCCTGGAATGGAAATATGAGAAAATTCCCACATTGGTGCCTGAAAAATGGAGAGCTCTTATGATACGGAGGGCAATAGGAAGGCTCAAAATACTCCCAAGATGATAAATCAAAAGTAATATGGCATCCCTGGGGAAATTACACAGACTAGCATTATTATCAAAGTTTGAAATTGTAGGATCAATGATACATATAACATTATCATTTAACTTGCTCATTTACAAAAGCCAAGATGGAGAACATGAATTATTACAGAATTAATTTGGTGGTGATGGCAAACACATTGGAGATTTGAAATATGGTAATTTTATTGGGACAAGTCAACATGGTCTCTACCAATTGGTATGTCCCAACTAACATAGTAACTCCGTCTTTAAACTCATTAAAAGCAAAAACAATCAAAAGTAGTTTACCTTCACCAAAGGGGAAGTCATAGGGGATCAGTAAGCTTATCACTGGTATACTTGGCCTTATGCCTACATCAACTCTCCTGCTCTCTGTGATAGTATAGCCCAAAGAGATTGTTTTTATAGCCCACAAGGCATCCAGTTGGCCACACTGTCTTGGTGTACAGGAAATACCAAGCATCAAAAATGTTTTAGTAAAATATATGCATTATGGGGAGTAGGAGATGAAGTTCATAACCCTTCAGTAATCTACCACTGCAATTAAGTCACTTTGGGTGAAGTGGTCTGCAATATATCAAGACACCCTTCTAGAAGTAGACATGTTTATGTATTGTATGTATCCCATTACAATAAAATGGAGCTGTATGTTTGAAGGACTTATTTGGATATTAATGGCAGTATATGCCATACTTGGACAAGTTTCTCTGCAGCTCCAGGCTCAATACTAGTCCAAGTAAAGGTAGACTTGACCATGAGACACTAAGCAACCTTGACCTGGATGTCCAATCATGAAACAGAAATTATCTCATCCACAAACCATAAAGTAGGATGTTATCAGCAAAACTTCATTGAACAGGCTTAAAAAGTACAAGTAAACTGCCCAAGCAAGTGTCTCAGGCTACCAATGTATTGTGTTCCTTTTGCTGCCTCTCCCACAGCTCAGTTCCTCTTTATGACAGTGAACATATGTCCACTGTTAAAAGACAAGGCAAAATCATGGGCTTGATGGGTTAGCAAGATATGATAGCAGCAGTGAGAAGTAGACTATACAGCCTTATTCAAAAGACCAAGTGGAAACCAGGCATGGTGGCTAATGCAGGCAATATCAGAGGCTGAATCAGGAGGATTCCAAGTTCGAGGCTAGTCTGAGCACAAGAGAAAGACCCTGATCTAAAATAAACAAACAAACAAGTAGGCCTAAGTTCAAGAAGAGCAGTAACTCTGATTGTTCATGTTGCTTAAAAGGAGAATGGCTTATGGTAATGATTCACATGATTCATGGTCAGTTAATAATGGGTTGGCTGAGTGGTTACAGACTTGCAAAGATTTGCTGGCAAGGAAATCTAACAATGTGTAGATGGAGTTCTATGAATGAAGACTTAAAATATTCATGTTATATCATAGATATCCACTATAGAAAATACTCTCAAAAAGCAGGTCATCAGATCTATTCAGTGTAAGTTGGTCACACTTGCTTTTCTCCAATTATCTCTGAGCTTACTTAAAAGAAGTAAATACCACAGATGCAGAAATTGAGGCTTTTCAGGCTTCCTACAAAACAAAGCACCCTACTTGCTATCAGCCGAGGCCAGTGATGAGCCTCCATTTATATAACTATGTTGGATTAGCAGTGAACTGAATACAGATTCATTACATTGCACCACTCATTCAATAAGGACAATGATTCATCCTCACAGATTCCAAGTATGCATTTTCTTTTCCTGACTGCACTGTTTCTACCAATACTACTTTCCAATATTTATAGATTGTCTCAGATGTCACCATACAACATCAGTTCAGAGCAGGGTCACATTTTGTGGTACAATATCTACACAAGTGGATTCACTACTACAGGATTTGCTTATTGCATGTCTCATAATCCAAAAACATCTGTTTTACTAGAATGGCATAATGGCGTGTTGAGGACTCACTTGTGGTATTAGCTAAAAGACAATATCCTGAGTGTTGGGAAAGATGTCATTAAAATTATCCTAAGCCAGCAACAAAAATTTGGTGCCATTTCTTAGGCATAGCTATTAGGCATGAGTTACTGAAGAGTTATTTTCTGTTTAGGGGACCTTTATTTAATATATTTGGGTATTAGTACCTGTGGAAAGAATATTTTCACCTGGGAAATATAATCATTGTCACATTAAGGTAGAGTTTCCTATGGACATTTTAGGCTCTTTATCCCACTGAGCAGACACACAAAGAAGGGGATCACTGCAACGCATAGAACTAGAAGGAAATTTTGTTGGACGTATCTAATGACATTAAGTAGAACTATGTTGTTGAAAATATAACAAAGAAAGAACTGCCAAAGACTCATATACAATCAGGCTAAGTATAAGAGAATTATAGAGTGTGGGGCAAAGAAAGAACCAATTCTGATTATTCAAAATCAGAGGCAGAAGTGGAAAACAATATAAGCAATAGTTTATATTTCCTTTCAATCTTTTTATCTCCCAGTATTATAAATGAACCACACTGAGGGATAGCTAACTTCCAGGTTTCAGTTAGGAATATGACTAAATTAATAAAAACATAGTGATTGAGTATTATTCAAGTTGATTATTTTTCATCGTTGTGAAGAACAGATGAAAGTCAAAATGAGTGGACTGTGCTTGTGTATGACTTCCTTGTCCTTTAGTTTTGCTCAACTGGGAACAACAGAGAGGAAGAAGACCAGTGAGGTAGGGGTATTAAACATTAGGCTATCCCTCAATCAACGATCAGCTCCTATCAGATAGATCTCTCCACAAAACTTCCTAATTGTTTTCTTTGCTGTGCAGAAAAATTTTATTTGATTCCACATCAATTATTGAGTCTTGATTTTATATCTTAAGTTGCCGGAGTCTTATTTTAAAAGTCAGTACCTACACCACTATGTTTGACTACTGACCATATTGTTTTCTTCTAACATTTGCAGCATTTCTGGTCTAATTCATAATTCTTATTATTTGTGATTGCTTGCCTGTTCTGGGACTTTTATTTTTGCATATGAATTTTAGGACTCTTTTATCAATTGTTTTTGATGGAGATTGTATTGAATCTGTGAATTGCTTTCAGTAATATGATCATTTTAACAATAATAATTCTGCCTATCCAAAACAGGAAATCTTTCCATCTTCTAAGTTCTTCTTCAATTCTATAGTGTTCTATAATTTTCATTGTAGAGGTTTTTCATCACCTTAAGTAAATGTATTCTGAAGTATCAGTGTGTGTGTGTGTGTGTGTGTGTGTGTGTGTGTGAAGCTATTGTGAATGGAATTGTTTTCCTGATATTTCTTTCTTAACATTTTCAGTATTAAAGTATAGGAGAACAATTGATTTTTGTATGTTGATTTCATACCCTGACACTTTGTTAAATTTGTTAGCTCTAGAGTGATCCAGTAGAGATTTTTGAGTCTTCTAAGTTAGGTTCATCTCCTCAGCAATCAAGAGGTAAGTTGGCATTTTCTCAAACTTTATACATTCAATTTCCTTCCCTTGCCAGATTATTCTGGCTAAAGTTTCAAAAAGTACATTGAATAGGAGTGGTGAGAATACATATCCTTGTCTTGTTCTTGATTTTAAAGGAAATGCTTTTAGATTTTCTCCATTCATTATGATGCCAGCTTTGGTTTTGACATATATTATACCTTTACGATGTTCAAATAAGCCCCTTTTATCCCTACTTTCTTCAGTGTTTTTAACATGAATGGATGCTGGATTTTGTCAAGGGCTTTTCTGCATCTATTAAAATGATCCTGTGGGGTTTTGCTCTTGATTCTACATGTGATGAATTGCATTCATTGACTTATGTATGTTGAAACAACCTTGCTTTCCTGGAATGAATCCAACTTGATTGTGGTATACAATCAACTTACTATGTTTTTTAATGTGGACTGCTAAGTTTTTGTTAAAAATTTTTGCATCCTTTTCTGGTCCCAGCCTGGCAGACATCCAGGATACCCATGGATAGGGCCACCATCTGGAGAAGCCCCTCTCACCCAAAGCCCAACATGCTGATCTGGGCCTTTTCTGGTCCAGGCCTGGCAGGCACCCAAGAAATTCCTGAGGAGAAACCCCTTCTGGAGCAGCTGCTGCCTACCCAACATGCCAGCCCAGGCCTTTTCTGGTCCCAGGCCTAGAAGGCACCCAGTACACCCCCCAGGAAAGACACCCATCCAAAGCAGCCCTGGCCCAACTGAAGGACTGGCCCAGGCCTCTTCTGGTTCTGGGCCTGGCAGACACCAAGATCATCCCTGTGCATGACTCCTGCTCGGAACAGCCCACACCCAGCCAACATGCTGGCCCAGGCCATTGGTCTTAGGCCTGACAGGTGCCCAAGTAACCCCAAGTACCCCCAACCCAAAGCAACTCAGCTACATCACATACCTGCAGGTCCAGATAAACTGGGATTGTACCCACAACCAAGGATTGTAGGTTCCATTGTAACATGTAGTCAGGTCCATTCAATTATACTCTACACCTATAGGACCCTCTAAGAACTAAAGATGCACCCCTGCTGCTACACTTAAACAAACTAGCAGGCTGCCCTGCATTCCCAACAGGGTTCAGATCAACGCCCTTGAGTCTAGATCCAAAAGGTGGAGCAAAAAGAGACTCCAGGCAGAAGCAGCTCTCTGTAAGAAGTATCATCAAAGGGGTGGTGTCTGACCCAATCCTTGGATTTGCAAGGAAGAACCACCTAGAGACCTGCCATGCTTCTCCACAGGAAATCTCAATTTACAGAACCAGAAGAAGTTCTTCAAAAATGAAGAATCAAGGGGCTGGAGCAGTGGCTCAGTGCTTGTGGTGCTTGCCTGGCATGCACAAGTACCCAAGTTCGGGCTCCAGGGCCAAGTGGGTTGGGGTCTTAGAGTAGAGCAGCAAGAGCCACATGAAGGGCTAGATAGACAGATTTGGTTCTCCTTCCTCGCTCCCCCACCCCTTGCTCTCTCTCTCTCTCTCTCTCTCTCCCGCTTCCTCTCTCTTTGAAAAAAAGAAAAGAATCAAACTAGAAAAGGTCTGCCTCTGCTTCAAACCAATAATTCCCCTAACAAGGAGCCCACTGATAGGGAGGCAGATGAAAATGTAGAAAAAATTATCAATGATCTGACTACTAAAAGAAACAATAAACTAAAAGAAGATATAATGAAGGGAATAAATGAAAAGAAAAACTCTACTATCCAAGAAATAGACATACTGAAAAAGGAAGTAAAAGAGCTGAAATCTTCAGTCAATTACATTAGAGGAATAATGGAAGAATTCAATAATAGACTAACTCCTGTGTAAAAACATAACCTCAGCTCTAGAAGAAAGAACATCCAATAATGAGGATAGTTTGAGTAAACTTGAGCACACGGATGAAAAAAAGGCAAAAAAAAAAAATCTCAAACAGCATGAGCAGAATTTTCAAAATCTCTGGGATGAAATCAGAAGGAAACAATCGAAGAGTAATTGGGATACAAGTAGAAATTTAAAAGCTGATTACAGAAGACTCACCTTGCAGTCAATAACATCCATAAACTGAGGATGAAAGGATGGGAAAAATCTACCAAGGCTAACTGCCCAAAAGCAAGTTAGAGTTGTAATTCTTATATCAAACAAAGTATATTTCAAACATAAATTAATCAAAAGAAATAAAGCAGGTCACTACATCCTAGTTAAGGGAACAACACAATAGAAGATATAACCATAGCAAGTATATACTCTTCAAACTCCAACACTCCCCCAACTATGTGGAAAAATTACCCCATCACATAAAAAACACATGTGGACCTCAAAACAATAATACTGGGAGACTTTAAACTCCTCTATCACTAATAGATCGTCAAATGAAAAGAACAATAAAGAGATCTCCAGTCTAAACAACTCCATAAATTAAATGGACTGAACAGAGACATCTATAGAATATTCCATCCCAAATTGGCTGAATACCCCTTCTTTTTAGCAGTGCATGGATCATTACTCAAAATAGATCATATTCTAGTTCACAAATGATATCTCCATAAATATAAAAAGTAGATATTATTCCATGTATCCTATCAGACTTTGATGCCATGACCCTAGCAATAAACAGCAAAAAATCATAACAGAAAACACACCTATTCGTGTAGATTGAATAATATCCTATTAAATGAAGAATGGATCCAAGAAGATATGAGAGCAGAAAACAAGAAATTCTTGGAAGAGAATGAGAATGAAGACACAACATATCGAAACCTTTGGGATAGCATGAAAGCACTAAGTGGCTACATTTTAATCAAGAGAAATCTTGAATAAATAAATTTATGCTCCACCTCAATCCCTGAAAAAGGAAGAATAATCTAATCCCAAAGCCAGCAGAAGACAGGAAATAATCAAGATCAGAGCTGAAATCAAAGAAATTGAGAACAAAAAATAAAAATAAAAATAATCAACAAAACAAAAGCTGGCTCTTTGGGAAAAAAAAAAGAAATTAACAGGCTCCTAGCTAATCTCACTAAAAGAAGGAAAGAATTGAAGCAAATCAACAAAATCAGCAATGAAAAGGGATTAACACCACTGACTCTATGGAAATCAAATCTATTATGAGAACATATTTTGAAAAACTATAGTCCTCTAAATCAAATAATCTGGAAGATACAGACAGATTCCTAGATACATAGAGCATCCCCAAATTGACTCATGATGAAAGTACTGAAATCTTAAACAGCCCAATAACAGGCACTTAAAACCACATAGCAAACAAAATACTTCCAAAGAAGAAAAATCCAGGACCTAATGGGTTCTGCACTAAGTTTTAACACATCTATAAGGTGGAGCTAACCCCTCTATCATCTGTCATTATCTTGTATTCTTCATTTTTGCCACTCTGAGAGAGGTGGAATCTCAGAGAAGTTTCAATTTGCATTTCTCTAATTGCTAGTGATGTAGAACATTTTCTCATATTTTTATGGGCTTTTCGGACTTCCACCATTGAGAAATTTCTATTTAGCTCCCTAGCCCATTTATTGATTGGATTATTTGTGGGTTTTGGTGTTCAGTTTTTTAAGTTCTTTGTATATTCTGAATATTAGCCCTTTGTCCAAGGTGTAGCAGTCAAAGACTTTCTCCCATTCAGTAGGTTCTCTCTTGATACTCTTGACTAATTCTTTAGCTGTGCAGAAGCTTTTTAGCTTAATGGCATCCCATTCATTTATTCTTGACTTTAATTTTTTATGCTATGGGAGTCTTAAGGCAGTGCCAACATCTACATCATGAAGTGTTGATCCTACTTTTTCTTCAACCAATTGTACAGTTGCTGGTTTAATTTCCAGATCCTTGAACCATTTTGATTTGATTTTTGTGCAGGATGAGAGGTAAGGATCCAATCTCTGTTGTCTGCATGTGGCTATTATTTGTCCATCACCATTTCTTGAACAGGCTGTCCTTCTTCCACACTATGCATTTGCCCCCTTTATCAAATATCAGATGGTTAAAGATGTTGGGGTTCGTCTCAGTATCTTTTATTGTTTTGATACCAATACCATGCTGTTTTCATTACTATAGCCCTATAGTATAATTTCAGGTCAGGAATTGTGATAACTCCTACTTTCTCTTTCCTGCTTAGTAATGTTTTGGCTATTCTGGGTCTTCTGCTATTCCTTATGAATTTGAGAATTGCTCTTTCTATATCTGTGAAGAATGTCATTGGTACCTTGATGGAGATTGCATGGAATCTATATAGGGCTTTTGGTAGAATGGCCATTTTGATTATATTGATTCTGCCTAACCAAGAACATGGAATGTTTTTCCGTCTACTCAGGTCTTTTTTTTTTATGTTCAATAGTTTTCATTGTAGTGGTCCTTTATATCCTTTGTTAGATTGATGTCCCAGTATTTTATCCTTTTTGAGGCAATTGTGAATGGCACAGACTTCTAGACTTCCTGGCTGTTGGCCTTTGATTCTAAGAACTCTTGCAAAGGTCTTGGCAGGGCACAAGCATCCAGCCTCACTTTCCCAGGTGGCAAAGGCAGCAGAGCCCAGCCCGAAGGAACCTAGAGAAAAGGGCAATTACCAGGCAGAAGTGGTGCTTCCATCTGTCCCTGGGCACCTGGCTAAAAGTTTTTTCTCATCCAAGGAATTAGACAAAATTGTCAAGAGAGAACCTATAGAATGGGAGATAATCATGACCTGTGATTCCTCCAACAGGGAATAATATTCAAACTTTATGAAGAACTCAAAAAACGCAAACAATCCAATCAATAAATGGGCCAAAGAGCTAACCAGAAACTTCTCAACAGAGGTAATTGAGCAAGTCAATGAATACATGAGAAAGGGTTCTAAATCACTACTAATTTGAGAAATGCAAATCAAAACCGCATTAAGATTTCATCTCATTCTAGTCAGACTGGCAAGGATGAATAATATAAACAGTAACAAATTCTGGTGGGTTGTGGGCAGATAGGAACACTAGCACACTACTGGCAGAACTGCAGAGTGGTATATCTGCTCTGGAAAGCAGTGTGGAGACTTCTTTAAAAATTAGGGATGGACCCACCATATGACCCAGCTATCCCTCTTCTGGGTATTTTCCCAGAGGAGTTTGAATCAGCACATTACAGTGACAAAGCAAAATCAATGTTTGTAGCAGCTCAATTTACAATAGCTAAATTATGGAACCAACCACCCAGATGCCCCTCACTGCATGAATGGATCCAAAAGCTGTGAGATATATATATATATATCCACTCACATACAATGGAGTTCTACTCAAATATTAGAAACAACAATATTGTGGCCTTTGAGGGTAAATGTATGGCAATGGAAGAAATCATGCTGAGCAAAGTTGCCCAAACCCGGGAGTCAAGACCCACATTTTTCCCGTCATTTGTAGAGGCTAGCGCTACACCCAGGCTTGGGTGAAAGGTAATCAAACTCATGTATTAGACCAACCAAAGACATAGCAACACATAATCTAGAGGAACCATAGACATGCAGGTGGCAGAGGGGGAAGGGAATAGACAGGGGAAAGGTAGAGTGAGGGAAGATAGGGAGGGATCTAGGGAGATAATCATTAATGTAGCATACTCTTTACCCCACCCCCAATTAGTCAAATAGTACTTATGCAAACATTTAAGTCTGGAAATTTTTCAATCAGATATACACACATATTTATATCTCTTATAGGGGCATAATACAGAAGAATCAAGAGACTGGGGTGTGGGCAATGTGGAGGTAACCATGGTTTAGGATCAAGTGCATATCCTATTGTTACTTTATATGCATTTATGACTATAAAACAACCCAACTCCCTAATTTAAAAAAAGAACTTTTGCATCTGTGTTGACCAGGAATATTTATAATTTTCTTTCCTTTATATGTCTTTATCTGACATTTGGTATCTGGATGATCTTGATTGATAGAAATAATTTGGGAGTGTTCCCTCTCTTTGTATTTCATGGAATAATTTGAGGAGGATTGAAATGGCATTATTTCTTCTTTAAAGGCCTTGGAGAATTCAGCTGAGAATTATGTTAGAAGGCTTTTTATTAGTGATAGAAAACAAATCAGTCTCTAAATGTAAATCATATAAAATATATGCTATCATGCTGGATAATTTTTAAATGTGTTAATTTTTTGAAAAAAGATTAAATCTTTACATACCAGTATAATTCCTGCAGAATAATAAGAAACACACATCTTTCCAGGAAATGTTGCTCCCATGTAACTTGAATAATCCCTATAACTAAATAAATAAATATACATTTATAATTTTAATGAGTGACTCATATGTGAATATCCCTGCTCATTTAACTCTGTAGTTTATAAAATCATAGTCTGAATGAAGCAAGTGAATTAGTCTTTCAATATGTTTTAATTGTTTCAAATTTTGAAGATATCCTTACCTAAATTGGACTAAATATTATTAATTTTAAAAACATATCCAACAGATATAAATTTTTAGATCTTTACTGCCCTCTCAATCTGACTAAGGTTATCAAATCTCTAGTTCAAACATGTTGATCAAAAAAAGTATCTCAAATAACAATGACAAAAAATCTTATTGTATGGATAAAAATGTATTACTCATATAGAAAATTTCAGCAGTTTCTCACAGGAATGACTGTTACTTCACAGCTAAACCCAATTATTCAACTTTGGGAAAACATTCATATAAATGGTCATAAACTAATAACACTATTCTAAGTGCTTTAAATGAATACTCAAAACAAATCACTGAAATAGATAATATTTTTATCACATTAAACATCAGACAGGGGGGCTGGAGTGGTGACTCGGTGATTACAGCACTTGCCTGGCATGCGCAAGCACATGGGTTTAAACCCCAGCACCCACATACACAACTAAGTGTCAGAGCAACAAAAGCCATGTGAAAAACTCAATAAAAATTGATCCTCTCTGTCTCTGTCTGTCTCTCTCTCACTGTCCTTCTCTCTTTAAAAAAAAAATCAGACAGGAAAAGTAAGTAACTTTCTAAAGGTGGCACGATTAGTAAGTGGTACTAAAGGATTTGGAATTAGCAAAACCTGAATCTAGAGGCATACTCTCAAACAGCGAGATATAGATGCTCCAAATATATCCTCCCATACAAATAAATATGCCAGGATATGTGTAAAGAATTCTTTTCTCTGTTTCCCTTAACAATTGTACTATCATCCCATGGCTACCTTTATTCCATCTCTCTGATAGTGTTTATACCTACCCAACTCTTCCAGCACTTGTTTCTACACATTTACTCCTAATACCCAACTTCAGTTTTACATTTCAAAGTATTACATTTTTCATCAGCCAGGTAGTTCTCCCAAAAGATACTTTAACGAATCCAACTTTCCCGGGGGGTAGGAGGGCTGAGGACTAAACCCAGCAGTGCGTAACCACTATTAAGCCACATCCCTGGCCCATTTTTATTTTTTATTTTGAGACAGAGTCTCACTAAGTTACTCAGGGCCTCGCTACACTTCTGAGGCTGGTTTTGAACTTGCAATCCTCCTGTCTCAGCCTCCCAAGTCACTGGGATTACAAGTATGAACCACCACACCTGGCACAAATCCATCTCTTCATAAGTCTCAAGATTTCCATTAAAACTATACACACTCATGATGAGATCAGTACCACCCTTTGATGTGTCCACTCATCAAATCCGTTGTCAAGATCTACTGTTTCATCTATTCAGTGTTTCTTGTTTCCTTTGACTTCTTCCAAGATTTAGTCCCATATCTAACTATGAAGTGCATACTCTTGAAATCACATTTTTTTCATGACTCTAAGCACATTGCTTTTAAAACCCAGAATTTTTTTCTACCTTCTTTTTTTTTTTTTTTGCCTGCTGAATTTGAACAGGCTCAACTCTGCCTTCAAACGTCCACCTAGCATTTAATTTAATATCTCTTTCTCTCTCCCCCCCCCTCGCTCTCATTTTCCCTTTCCCTCTCTCTTTCTGTTCTCTCCTATAAATCATAAACAAGAAGATTTAAGAAGATATAAAGCACCAACATTAATTTTGCTGTGTCCATTATGCCTACTATAGGATTGATTCAAACCAGATTGCAAACTTCTGGAGCACAGAGATTATAAAGACATTGTTAATTGTTCTTTTGTCATAGTATCTATTCTAGGACCCTGTAGATATATGAAATATGTTTCTTCAGTAAAATAATATTGAGATATCAAAAGGTGGCACTATGTAAGTTCAAGGAGAGTGTACCATAATTTTTGTGTTTTGATGGAATGAATTCTTTCTTGCCAGTCTCATAAAAATTAATGCATATAGTGATGTCAGCTAGATGTCTGACTACAGGTACCTGATACAATTCACTACATAATAAAAGGACAAAAACAACAGCTATTGCAGTAGAGTGTTTAAAGCAGGGTGCTAGAGTGCAGTGGGCATGTGGCAGAGATGTTGCAGAGCAGAGACAGACAATGGACTCATAAAAAGTGGCTGAGTCCAAAATATCTATCATACCATCTCTGCAGTCAAGGGCAATCCTGAGCCAAGAGGGATTTCATTCAGCAGGAAAAAGTAAAAATAAGGTCCCTAACAGTCCCCAGTAATGCTAAGGATACCTAAAATATTGGCTGCTGGAAAACCCTACAGCACTCAAAGTCTCCAAGCCAACTTTATGGTACTTCCAGGAAATCCACATAGCAGCTTTGCACCAGAGAAAGAACATAATCTACCTTGTGCCCTCCCCCATTAAGGTTTCTGCTGCATAGTGTCATCAGGGGTCTCCACACTCCTGAGGTCCTGTGAAACAGCAAGATGGTAACCACCAAGATTTCAGAGAACCTGGCTGGCAAACCAGCTCTGTGGCCTCATCAACCCATATTCAGCCCTGAGAAGCAGCTTTCCAAGGTTCTCTGGAAGCAGGTGGGTGCAAAGTCCATCCCCTGATAGCCCAGAAAAGCAGGTAGGCTATCTGTCCTGAGAAGCTCAGCTTGCCAAGGACCTGGAAAGCATCCTTGCAACCATGCCCACCATCTTAAGGCCCCAGGAAACAAATGGCCAACTACCCTGGGAGGATTGCACTATTCAAGATCCTCAAAAGTCATCCAATTAACACTTGGACACTGAGAGGTGCACTTGCCTGCTACAAGGCAGACTGCACCACACCAGCAAGAGCACCAACCGTGCCACTCCCTCCCCACCAAATCAGTCCCACCCTTATCGGGCATCAGAAACCAACGGAAAGCCCACCTAAACTGCCATGCCATCAGCATCTCACCTATATAGGCCCACCAGAGAGGCCTCATCCGCACGCACCCATAGAATCTGATGGGAATCATTCATCTATATATGGCACACGGTGCCTGGAACCCCAAAAAGCCCACACTGCCTAATACAGCTGCAACCCAAGTGGTAGAGTAATCAAAACAACTCATGTAGCCTAAGACACAAAAGCACCTGTAGTGATTGCTAACATTTGCTTCATCTGCACAAGCTAAAGACAGCTGTGCACACCTGTAACCAGAGTCAACACAGCTTACCAACACTCCAGGATACATCCTCAGAACAAAGTCTAAATATGAAAGACGCCATAAACAACTGGAATTGGCAACTGATTTGCCAGATATAAAAATATTAATGCAAGAACAGAAGAAGTATTTTTACTGGTGCATTATATGTGATAGTGAGAATCATGTTATATTCATACATGCAATAACATAATTAAATCAATTTTATTCCCTAGTACTTTCCCTTTCCTTCCTCTCCTCCCTCCCCAGACCTGTTTGCTCTACTCTTCTCATTTCCTTACATTATTATTTTAATGATTGCATTATAAATATGTATATTATGTGTGAGTGTGCGTATGTCATTGTGGTATGTTTGACATGGGTGTAGCATATTTGGCAGATTTTATTCCCCAGTACTTCCCCATGCATTCCCTTTCTCCCTCCCCCCTAATTTCCTTCCTCAACTTGGTTGGTATCCCTTCTACTTAAATAAGATCCCTTGCTTTACTCCTTTTTGTTTGGTTTGGTTTTGGGTTTTTGTTTGTTTGTTTCTCTTGATCTAACTCTGCTTTTAAGACAGAATTTTTGAGACTGGTTTTTTTACACTTAGCATAAAAACTGTCCAGTTCCATTCATTTACCAGCAAATAATTTTATTCTTCTTTATGGATGACTAAAACTCTATTGTGCATATATACCATGTTTTCTTTCCCATTCATCTGTTGACCAACACCTAGGCTGTTTCCATAACTTGGCTATTGAAAAGTACACTGCTATAAACATTGGCATGAATATATCACAACAATATGCTGATTTTAGTTCTTTGGGGAAAATATCAAAGTGCAGGATGTCTGGGGCATATGGTTGTTTCATTCTTAGTCTTTTGATAATCTCTACCCTGTTTTCCAAATTGTTACACTAATTTGCATTCCCACCAACGATCTATAAGTGTACCTCTTCACCCATATCCTTGCCAGAAATTTTTGTTATTTGTATTCCTGACAATTTCAGTTCTAACGAGTGAAATGAAATTGTAGTTTTTCATTGCATTTCCCTGATTGTTAAGGGAGCTGAATTTTGTTTCTCTTTTGAGAAATGTCTGTTTGAGTGATTTGCCCTGGTGGGGTGGGTGGTGGCATGTGTCTTAATTTTCTTTGTGTTCTTTATATATTCTGGATATTACCTGTCAGTAGTTAGCAAAGATTTTCTCCCATTATAAAAATTCTGTGTTCTTTGTTTTCTTTGCTATGCAGAAATCTTTTAATTTGATGCCATCCCATTTATTCTTGGTTTTAGTTGTTGAATTTTGAGAGTCTTATTAAGAAAGTTGTGCCTGTCCCAATGTGTTGGAGTGTTAACCGTATGTTTTCTTCTAGCAGTTGCAGTGTTTCTGGTCAAATTCCTATGTCTTTGATCGTCTTTGAGCTGACTTTTTGGCAGGGTGAAAGGGAGGTATCTAGTTTCACTCTTTTCCATATGGATACCCAGTATTCCTGGCAACTTTTGTTTAAAAGGGATACTTTTATTCAACATGTGTTTTTGGCACATTTTTCAAGGATCAGGTGACTGTGTCTGTGTGGATTTGTCGTTTGTGTTTTCAGTTCCTCCACTGGTCTTCACATCTGTTTTTATACCATGTATAAGCTGTTTTCCTGACTATAGTTCTGTAATATAATTTGAGATCAGGTATTATGATGCATTCAGCATCACTTAGCAGTGCTTTGGCATTTCTGGGTCTTTTATTTGTCCATATGAATTTTATGAACTTTGTTTTTCTAGTTTTCTAAAGAATGCATTGATATTTTGTTGGGGATTGCATTTTACCTATACAATGTTTTTGGCAATATGACCATTTTAACAATATTACTTCTGTCTGTCTGTTAACATGAGAGATCTTTCCATCTTCCAAAGTCGTATTCAATTTCTTTAGTGTTTTGTCATTTTCGTTATAGAGGTCTTTTACCTTCTGAAGTTAGATTCGTTCTCAAGTATTTTTTATTTTGGAGCCTTTGTGAATTGATTTGTTTTCCTGGTTTCTCAGCATTTTCATTATTAGAATATAAGAAAGCTATTGATTTCTTTATGTCGATCTTGTAACTTGCTAATTTTTATCAGCTCTAGATGTCTTCTGGTGCATATTGGGGGGTCTTCTAAGAATGGGATCATGTCATCAGCAAACAGAAACAGTGTGACTTCTTCTTTTCCTATTTGTCCTCCTTTAATTTCCTTCTCTTGCCTGCTAGATCTGGCTAGAATTTTGAGAACTATATTGAATACAAATGCTAAGAAAAGACATTCTTATTTTGTTCCTGATTTCACAGGAAACGCTTTGTATTTTTCCCATTCAGTGTGATGCTGGCTTTAGGTTTGTCATATGTATAGATTTTACAATGTTGTGTTAAGATCCTTCTACCACTGGTTTCTTCCAGGTGCTGGACTTTATCAAAGGCTTTTTCTGAATCTATTGAAACAAATGTGTTTTTTGTACTTAATTCCGTTTATGTGGTTAATTAATTTTTTTATTTTATATCTTAAATAAATTTGCATTCCTGGGATGAATCTAATTTTATCATGCTTTAAAATCTTCATAATATTTTTGAATGGGTGTTGCTAATAAAAATTTCTGCATTCATGTTCATGTCTATAGTTTACTTTCCTTGATATATATTTATCTAGTTTTTGCTACCAGGTGATACTGGCTTAATAGAATGAATTTGAGAGAGTTCCCTACCTTTATATTTCATGGAATAGTTTGAGAAAGATTGGCATTAATTTTTCATTAACATTCTGGTAGAATTCAGCTGAGAATCCATCTAGTTCCATGATTTTCTGTTTTGGAAGGCTTTGTATTACTTCTCAAATCTCATTGCTTGATATTAATCTGTTTAGGTTTTTTATATCCTCTTGGTTCAATTTGGGTAGTATATGTGCCAAGAAACTGGTCAATGTCTTCTAAATTTTTAAAGTTTATTGGAATATGAATTTTAAAACTAGTCCCTAATAATCCTCCAGATTTCAGAAATGTCTGTGGTGATAACTCCTTTTTCATCTCTAATTTTATTGATTTAGTTAGTTTGGCTAAGGTTTTATTGATCTCATTTATCTTTTCAAAGAATCAACTCTTTGTTACATCTTTTCTCTAGTTTCGATTCACTTTTTCATTGAGATCAGCTCTGCTACTATTTCCTGACTTCTACTTCAATTCAGTAGCAATTATTGAAAAGAATATGCATTCCCTATCTAACTTTTTTTTCTGACTTGTGTCTAAGTTTGACCTTATATGTGTGAATCTAGCTCTTGGCCATCCTCTTCCCTAGACCACACTGCCTTGACTACTATGGCTTCATAAACACTACTTAAAATCAGATAGTGTTGCATTCCCTAGATTTGTTCTTCTTAAAAACTACTTTGACTATCCTTTTAGTCATTCTACCAAATAACAGTGCTAGGATGTTCATTGAACTGTCACAGAATATATTCTTCTCAATATTACTAAAATCTCCAATCCAAAAGAAAAGTACAAAAGATGTCACTTAGACATTCTTTATTTCATCAGTATTTTATAGTTATTAATGCACAAATCTTTCCATATTGCTTCAGCTTTATATTGTGTCTTAAGTGCTACTACAAGTACTTATAATTCACTAATATTTTGTTAGAATATAAAACAATTTTTGTATATTAACTTGGAAATAGGCAAACTTGCTAAACTCACCTATTCTAGTAGATTTGTGTAGACTCATTTTTTAGATAGACAATTATATTTTGCATAAATAAAATTTTATTCTTTCCTTTCCGATCTTAATTCCCTTATTTTAACTTTTTGACCAGGTTAAAACTTCTAGTATCATTCTAAATACAAATTGTAAAAGTAAATATCCTTTTCTTTTTCTAAGTTGAAACATTCAATTTTTCACCATTTAACCATATTGCTAATAATAGGATATTTGTACATGACCTTTATCAGACTAAAGAAACTCTGTTCTATTCTTAGTTTATTGAAAGCTTTTTAATATGAAGTGAGTGTTAAATTCTGTCAAATGTGTTATTTGTGTATACTGAGATGATCATACAGTTTGTAATTTGTAGTGTGCCAGTAGGTTGGATTTTAATGATGCTTTTAAATTTTAAATTAAAATAGTATTGCTGGGATAAATCAATTAATATATATAATGCTTGTTATATATTGTTTATTTTGCTAATGTTTCATCTTCTATTTTGCATCTACAATATGGAAGAAAATTGCACACTAATTTTCCTCTAATATTTGTCTAATTTTGGTATCAAGGCAATTCTGTTTCCTCTTTTCAATTTTATGGAATACATTATCTACATAAACATGGAACTATTTATTCTTCAAATGCTTAACACAAGGCATCTACACCTGGAATTTTCTTCATATGAAGATTTTTAATTCAGTATTTTCCACTAGATTCTTGGCTAAAATGGTTAGCTGTTTTTTCTTCAATGACAGGATATGTTTCTTTCAAGAAAATTCCTCATTTCAATACAATTTACAACTTTTTTATTATAAGATTGTTCATAATATTTCCATATTGTATTTTAATGTCTGTAGAGTCCCTGTTTCCTGATGTTGGTGGGATATATATTGTCTTCTTTCCTAATAAGTCTGGCTAGAGATTTATTGATTTTATTGACATCAAATAACCTACTTTTATTTTACTGATATTTATTGTTTTTTCTGACCTTTGTTTCATTGATTCCTGTTCTTATCTTCATTATTTCTTTTTGCTTGCTTTAGGCTTAATTTCCTCTTCTGTATCTCTTTTTTAAGAAAGAATTTGATGTCATGAGCTTTAAATGCTTCTTTTCTTTTTTCTTTGTATTGTACTACATCTTTTTTAAGATATTTAGTTAATGTATAATCAAAAATGAGAAAGTTGGTCTAGTAGCATGAGTTAAATCCAGATAAGATGTAATGCTTTACAATCTAATACTTTTTTTAGAGTTATAGTGGGAAGGGGAAGGGAGGGATAAGGGAGGATAATTGGGGGGGGGCACTCCTGGGGATAATTGCAATATCCAGAATGTATACACATTTTATATTATTTTGTTAAAATCTTGTAAGGTTGTTCAAAAAAAGATTTTAAAAAATGCATCCAAAGTAACAATATGATATGCATATATTTTTAAATCAGATTTACCCCAGGGATTCCTCCCTATTCTCCCTCCCTTTACCCTACCTCCAACCCCCTCCTTCTCAATACATACCTATGATTGCCCTAGATTATGTGTTACTATGTCTTTGCTGGGTCTAATACATGAGGTTGACTACCTTTCACACAGGCCTGGGTTTAGCTCCAGCCTCCATAAATGAGTAAAGACACTCGACCCTTGTCTCTCTGGGTTTGGCTAATTTCGCTCAGCATGATTTCTTCCACTGCCATCCATTTATCTTCGAAGGCTACCATATCATTGTTTCTATTTGCTGAGTAGAACTCCATAGAATATATGTACCACAGTTTTTGGATCCACTCATCTGGTGAGGGGCATCTGGGTTGGTTCCTTAATTTAGCTATTGTAAATTGAGCTGCTATGAACATAGATTTTGCTGTGTCACTGTAATGTGCTGATTCTAACTCCACTGGAAAAATGCCCAGAAGAGGGATACCTGGATCGTATTTCTGCTTTCCAGAGGGGCTGTACCAGTCAGCAGTTCCACCAACAGCAGTTCTCCCCACAGCCCCTCCAGCAACTGTTTTTGTTTATATTCTTCATTTTTGCCAATCTGACTGGAGTGAGGTGAAAAACTTAAGGTAGTTTTGATTTGCATTTCTCTGATTACTAGTGATTTAGAACATTCTTTCATGTATTCATGGACTTGCTTAATGTCCTCTGTTGAGAAATTTTAGCTCTTTGGCCCTTTTATTGATTTGGTTATTTGTGTTTTTGATATTGAGATTTTTGAGGACTTTGTAAATTCTATACATTAGTCCCCTGTCAGAAGAATCACAGGCCATGATTTTCTCCATATTCTGTAGGAAGTCTCTTGACAATTTTGATCATTTTCTTAGCTGTACAAAATTTTTAGCTTTATGACATCCCACTCGCTGATTTTTTACTTTACTTTTTTCACTTTAGGAGATGTATTGAGAAAGTTTTACCTACTCCCAAATGCTGGAGTGTTGGTCCTAACTTTTCTTCCAGCAGTTGCATGGGAGCTGGTTTAATTCCTAGTTCCTTGATCCATTTTGATTTGATTTTTAGGAATTTACCACTATAAATTTCCCTGTAACCAGTGCTTTATCTGTATCCAACAAATTTTAATATATTATATTTTTCAATGTTGTTCTGTTCATAATACTTTCTAATTTTCCTTTTTATACATTCTTTGACCCATGTATGTCCCTCCCTTCCAAATGTTCAGTGAATTCACAATAATCTTCTGCTATTGTTTTCCAATTTAATTACTCTGGTTAAAGAATATATTTTTAACAATTTGAATTTTTTTCCATTTACTGTTGAGATTGTCTTATGGTGCAAAAATATGGTGATATTCTCTATGCACTTAAAGAGTGCATATTCTACAAAAGTAGGTGGAATGGTTCATAAATGTTAACTTGGTTAAGTTGGTTGATAATCATATTCGATTCACTATTCTGATTATCTACTTTAGAAAAATACATTGATATATCCAACAAATTGTTAATTTATCTTTTTCCTTTCAGTTCTGTAAGTTTTGGGTTCAAGTATTTTGAAGTTTCTTCAAAAAGGTCCCATGAACTTTCGTGATAAATAAACTTTCTTGATGAATTGACCTATTATTATTTTAAAAATCATTATATTTAATAAACTCAAATCTTTGATATCTTTACCTCATAATAATAAAGATATTCAAATTTCTTTTTATTAGTATTGTATATTTTTCATCATTTTGTCTTTTAAATGGTGTTTTTTATAAGCAGATTATAGTAAAGTCTCACTTTTTAGAATCAATACTACAAATTTTTCCTTTGTTCTGTTTAGGCCACATATAAATAATATCATTAGAATTTTTTCTACTTATCCCATCTGTTTCCTCTCTTTTATGTCCTCATTTTGATTAAGTACATTTTTATGACTTATCTCCTTCGTTTATCATCTATATCTACTTTTTCATGGCTTTACACTGCCTAACTTTAACATAACAACTTCAAGTTACTGTTTTGAATATAAACCTCTCCATAACACATTTATATTTCCCTTTTCTCAGTCCCTGAGCTATTATTATCTTAAATTTTACTTCTATATTTGTTATAAACCCTATAATACATTATTATTCCTTTTGCTTTGAGGACTAAATTATCTTTGAAAATGATGCTAACTAATAAATTCTGTTTTACAGTTATTCACAAATTTACTGTTCCTGGTGTTCTTCATCCCTTTCTATATCATTTACTTCTGCCTAAGGCTTTTCTTTCACAAGTTTCTTATACTTTAAGTCAGCTGGTGATGAGTTCTTTCAGTTTGTTGTAATGAAGCAGTCTATATTTTCCCTGATCTTTGAATAATTAGCTTTTGTTGGATATAGAATTCTGTATAGATTTTTATTTTTAGTATGATAATGATGCTCTTCTACTGCTTATGGCTTGCCTTGTTTTCAATGAAGATTCTGTTATCATTATCTTTGTTCCACTGATACACTGTATCTGTTTTTTCCAGCTGATTTTAAGGGGTTTTATGGCTTGTTTGAAGCAATTTGATTACTGTGCCCCCTGGTATTTGTATTTCTTTTCTTTCTTTCTTTTTTTTTTTTTAACCAAAAGCACATGCAAAAGCATCACGTAAAAAGAAGTACTTTGTAAAAAATGATTTTGGCTTTAATTATTTTAAATAAAACTGTGATTTGGGATTCAATTCTTTTTTAAACAGCCATAGTTTGAAAAGCTTTGAAAAAGCATTTACATGGGCTGGAGCAGTGGCTCAGTGGTTTCGGTGCTTGCCTGGCAAGCACGAGGACCCGGGTTCAAACCCCAGCACCACGTACACAACTAAGTGTTGGAGCAGCGGAGGCCATGTGAAGGACTAAATGGAGTTGTTTCTCTCTTTCTCTGTCTCTCTCACTGTCCCTCTCTCTTTAAAAAAAAAATCCTTGAAACAAATGAAAACAAGACATACCAAAACCTATGTGTGTTGCAAAAACTGTACTAAGGGCTGGAGCAGTGGCTCGGCGGTTAGGGCGCTTGCGCAAGTACACGGGTTCAAACCCCAGCACCCATGTACACAACTAAGTATCGGAATAATGAAAGCCATGTGAAAAACTCAATAAAAATTGATTCTCTCTGTCTTTGTCTCTCTCTCTCTCTCTCTTTCATTGTCCTTCTCTCTTTAAAAAAATTGTATTAAGATTAAAGCAATCAATGCCTTCATCAAAAAAGTAGAAAGATCTCAAATAAAACAAGCTATCATTGTACCTCAAGCAAGGAATCAAAACACACTACCAAAGAAAATCACTTAACCATGAAGAAAGAAAATACTCTGTTGAGAAGTAGAAAAACAAGAATAAACCAAACCCGAATTTAGTAGAAGAAAACAATAAGAAAGATCAGAGCATAAATAAATGAAAGAGAAATGTAAAAAAACATCAACTAAAGACTTCTTTAAAAGATAAGAAACATGCACAAACCCTTAGCTATACTAAGAAAGTCAGAATTGATAATGCAACTGAAAAGAACGTAGAAAACAGGATAGACTAGATTTCAGAGCTCAAAAATCACCATGGAATGTTAAACCTTAGAAGACAGAACACCTAAACAGTGGTTATAATGAGCAAGTCTGAGATGAAAAGAATGAGAAAAGGAAACAGAGGAAAACTACATGGAGCATGTGCATAAAGGTTTAGTTATTGCAATATCAGACAATTCCAAAAATAAAATTTCCAAGAGGAAGAGGATCATATTGGAAGGCAAGACATATGTACTTGAAAGAAGTTATTGAAGGACTGGGTAAATGAGTGCAAATTTATTAGTATGGGTATAAAGTATAAAAAAATAGAAACACACTGTAGTTGCATATTTCAAAGAACATTGAACACAGAAATAAAAAAGACAAAACCTTAAAACAGACAAATATGGATAGTTACCCTGTTCCCTATACAACTACCCCTTAAAAACCTCATCTTGATGATAGCTGGTACAGGAAAATCAACTTATTGAAATAAGAATAACATGAAAATAGATCAAAGACCTAGGAATCAGACAAGAAATTTTGCAACTGCTATAAAAAAAAAAAAAATAGGGTCAACGCTCCAACACATAGACACAGACAATGACTTCCTCAACAAAATTCCTAAAGCTCAGAAAATAATAGCAAGAATAGACAAATGGTATAGCATCAAATTAATAAGCTTCTGCACAATGAAGGATACAATGAAAAGCATGAATAAAGAGCCTACCAAATAAGAAAAAATATTTGTCAGCTACTCTTCCAATAAGGAATTAATATCCAGAATATATACATAAGTCAAAAAACTTAGCAATGAAAATCAATGAATAGGCAAATGAATTAATCATTCTCAAAAGAAGAAATACAAATGGCAAAAAAAAAATGAAAAAAATGTTCAACACCTTTAGCCATCAGGGAAATGCATATCAAACTACCCTGAGATTTCATCTCACTCCAGTTAGAATAGCAATCATCAAGAATACAAAAATGCTAGTGAGGATGTAGTGATTCTCCATGGGTTGTAAAGTAACATGACCACTATGGGAATTAGTGTAGAAGTTCCTCAAGGACTACAAATGGAACCATCATATGACCCTGTTGTCCCACTCTTTGGTATTTACCAAAAACAACTAAAATCAGCTTACTACTGTGATAAATGCATACCCATGTTTACAGCAGCATAATTCATAATTATAGAACCACTCTAGGTATCTATCAACAGACAGACAGATAAAGAAAATTGAATATATAGCCATAAAGAAGAACAAAATAATATCATTTTCAGGTAAATAGATGGAACTTGACAACATTATACTAAGCAAAACAAGCCAGAATCAGATAGTCAAGGATCATATGTTTTCTCTCATATGCAAAACTAGAGGAAGAAAAAGAGTGAAAGGCAGAGGATCTTATAAAATTAGAAGATAGACCAGAGAAGACAGAAAGGGAAGAAGGTGTGATAGGAGGGGGAGGGAAAAGGAGCAGTACTGAGAGATGAAATCAACCAAATTATGCTATGTGAATGTATGAATATGTCACATTGAATCCCACTATTATATGTACTTAGAATGCAGTACTTAAAATTAATTTAAAAATGAGTAACAGAAAAAATTACAATATACATATAAATGCACAGTATTTTTTAGAAAGCACAACTTCTCTATAGTAGAAAATTCACCAGAAAAAGTGTCAACTACAAAATTATTAAGTTAAAAAGGTAAATCCAAAAATATCATATATAGCAATAATATATAATAAGCATAAAAACTCTTAAAGTTTTACTGAGATGAACTGCTTATAAATATATATATAGATGCAATAAAATGATAGTTTAAAAGAAAGCAAGAGAATGTTGAACATAAGTATTTAGGATAACAGTTATTACAGGTAGGAAGAAGTTGGGTAACAGATGGGAACCAATGGTTAAATCTAGGTTAGTATTCTTTAGGGGACAGAGAGCTCACAAACTTATCAAATGTATAACTTACAAGATGACCAAATATGAGCCAATAATGAGATTCTATTATGAAACATAATTATGGATTAATCCAATTATTTGCAACCAAGTTCCAAAAAACAGTCCCTACAGAGCAGATGAAGTTATTACCAACATATTTTCAAATTTTAATTAAGCAATCATACTTATGAAGAAACACCCTAAAGTTGCATCTTTGTATGAGCACTGGCAGAACTAAAATATCCATAGTCAAATCTATACTCATACCCCACTTATTAACTTTTTTCCTTTTTTCTTTTCTTCTTTCCAATTTCTTACTTTACTGTAACTTCTCTCCCATTCCAAGCTCTCTCCCAATCATAAAGAACTATGTCTCCCCTCACCTCCCACATTTTGAGGTCTGAGCTACTGATCACAACAATCCATGTTTATACGGAATAGCCTCCTGGTAGCATGATTCTCTTCTAATCCTTCTATCCTTCCTCCGAGCAACACCTAACTCTACTCCTCTCTCTCTCACCTTCCTTTAACATCACTATCTCAGTCTGTCTTTCTCTCTATATATATTTTTTTCATTAAAATATCCTTCATCATCTATACTTTCTACTCTTGTCCCTACATTGAAAGTTCTTCTCTACCTTCCTATCACAGTTTCTTTTCATTTTGGAGGTACAGAGTAATTTCCTTTCATGATATAGCAGGGAAGTAGAAATTGTAAGGGTCAATAATGGTTCACAGGGGGGGTACCCTGCTAGTGAACTCAGCTAACCATATAGTACCCCATCCCAAATAAAGGAGGGAATAAAACCCCAATCAACATGATCCCACAGGGAACAACCAGAGAGGAGTCTCAGGACCAGCTCTACAGCACCAACTCATACTACACATTCACTGAAAAACATCAGAACAAAAACTCAATTATACACAAAGGCTTGCACACAAAATAAGGAGAAAAAGAACTTACTTCAATTCAGGGAGCAAGAAGAAGACCTACTTCAAAGATGAGGAAGCATGGGAGAAAAGCTGCACCCCAAACCCAAAACTCCCCAACCAAGGAGCCCACAGATAGGGAGTGGGATGAAAACCTAGAAAAAACTATCAAAGATGCAATTACTAAAGAAATCAAAGACCTAAAAGAAGACCTAAGGAAATAAGAGAGCAACCACAGGAGATGAAAAACAACAAAATGGATACAGCGAAAAGAGAAGTGTGACATGTGAAATGCTGAGTTAATTAAATCAAAGGCAGTGGAAGAATTTAATAACAGATTAATTTCTGTAGAAAACAGAACCACAGATCTTGAAGAATTTTTTTAAAGAGAGAGGGACAGTGAGAGAGAGAGAAAAAGAGAATCAATTTTATTTAGTTTTTCATCTGGCCTTCGCTGCTTGGACACTTGGTTGTGTACATGTTGCTGGGGTTTGAACCTGCATACTCAGGCATGCCAGGCAAGCACATTACTGCTGAGCCACCGCTCCAGGCCCTGAAAAAAAATTTCTAATAAAGAGGGCGTGAAGACATGGAAAACAGAAAAGAAAATTAAAACTTACAAATCATGATCAGAACTTTCAAGAAGTCTGAGATGAAATCAGAAGAACTAACCCAGAGTAATTGGAATGGAAGAAGACATTGAAATTCAAAACATAATGAACAATCTCAAAGAAAAAGTTAAAGAAAATTTCCCTCATATATCAGAAGTGAGTCAGACATTCTCATTCAGGAAGCATATAGGACACCCAATAGACCTAATGAAATAACAAGTTCACTAAGACACATCATACTCAAAATGCACAACACAGTAAACAAGGAAAGAATATTAAAAGCTGTAAGAGAGGAAAAAAAAAAACCATGTCACATTCAGAGTCAAACCAATAAGGATCATGTCAGATTTCTCAACTCAGACCACAAAAACGAGGGCAGCATCAAACAAGAATATCAAGCATTGAAAGAAAACATTTGTCAGGAGAAAATACTACACCCAGCAAAACAGCTTTAAATTTGATGGAAAAATGAAAACGTTCCCAAATAAGAACAAGCTAGTAACATACAAGAACACAAAACCAGCTCTAGAGAGAATGCACAAAGACAAACTTAAGAGGAACAAGTAAACAAC
The DNA here is from genome assembly GCA_004027875.1 of Aplodontia rufa. Lineage (NCBI taxonomy): Eukaryota > Metazoa > Chordata > Mammalia > Rodentia > Aplodontiidae > Aplodontia > Aplodontia rufa. The sequence continues at coordinate 35,955 of PVKS010011289.1, forward strand.
TCTCAAAGCCCACAAGCAGAGGAAAATCAATAAAAGCATAACCCACCAACAGATAACCAAAACAGTACAAAATATAGCAAAGGTCACAATCACAATGTCAGGGAAACAAAATCACTTATCTATTCCAACAATGAACATGAATTAACTCAATGCCCCAATCAAAAGACACAGATTAGCAGACTTGAACAAAAAACAAAAATCTAACACTATGCTGTTTATAGGAGACACACCTCTCAGCCAAAGACATCCACAAACTGAAGGTAAAAGGGGCCGGGGGACTGCAAGGCTTATGGCCCAAGAAAGCAAGCTAGGGTTACAATACTTATATGCAACAAAGTAGATTTCAACGAAAAATTAGTCAGAAGAGACAAAGGCCACTACATCTTAGTTAAGGGAACAGTACATCAAGAAGATGTAACCATAGTTAACATTTATGCCCCAACCTCCAAAGTGCTAAAATATATGGAAAAAATATTACATGATATTAAACCATTTATTCAATCAACACAATAATAGTGGGGGGCTTTAATACACCTTTATCAAAAATAGATAAGATCATCAAAACCAAAATCAACAAAGATGTCTCCAGCCTAAACAATTCAATAAATCAAATGTACCTAACAGTTATCCACAGAATATTCCATCCTGAATTAGCTGAATTTACCCTCTTCTCAGCAGCATGTGGGTTCTTCTCCATAATAGATCATATCAGAGTCCACAAAGGAAATCTTAGCAAATACAAAAAAAGTTGATATAATCCCACATATCCTATCAGACCACAATGGTAGGATCCTAGCAATTAACAGCAAGAAAAATAACAGAAAGTACATAAATACATGGAGATTGAATAATACCCTTAAATGAAGAATGGACCAAAGAGAAAATGAGAACAGAAATCAAGAAATTCTTGGAAATGAATGAGAATAAAGATACATCATATCATAATCTCTAGGATAGTATGAAAAGATTCTTTAAGAGCTAAATTGATAGTACTGAGTGCCTTCATGAAAACTCAGGAGTGAGCCCAAATAAATAAATATATGCTCCCCTCAAATCTCTACAAAAAGAAGAACAATCTAATCCCAAATACAGTAGAAGGCAGGAAATAACCAAGATCAGAGCCAAAATCAATGAAAATGGGAACAAAAGATACAAAGAATCAATGAAACAAATAATATTTTTTTGAAAAAATAAAATTGACAGACTCCTTGCCAACTTCACCAAAAGAAAGAATGAAATGAAGCAAATCAACACAATCAGAAAAGAAAGTGGAGACACAACCACTAATTCTTTTGAAACCCAGAGGATTAGCAGGAACTTTGTTAAAAAACTATACTCCTTCAAGTTGGAGAATCTGGAGGACATGGACAAAAACCTAGCTACATATGAAATTCCCGAATTTTGATGCAGGAGGACATTGAGCGTAAAAACAGACCAACATAAGGTTGCAAAATTGAAACAGCAAAAATCAAAAGCCCAGGACCTAATGGATTCTCAGCTGAGTTCCACCAGACCTTTACAGAAGAATTAACACCTCTCCTTGGTAAGCTATTACATGAAATTGAAAGGGATGACCTCACTCCTGTCAGAGTGGCAAAAATGAAGAATATGAACAATGACAGATGCTGGAGGGGCTATGAGAAAAGAGGAATACTGTCACATTGCTGGTGGGACTGCCAATTGGTAAAACCACTCTGGAAAACAGTGTGGAGTTGCCTCAAAAAATTAGGGCTGGAACCACCTTATGACCCAATTATCCCACCCCTGAGTATTTTCCCAAAAGAGCTAGAATTGGCATATTATAGAGATACAGCTTCATCTATGTTTATAGTAGCTCAGTTTACTATAGCTAAATTACAGAACCAACCCAGATGCCCCTCACTCAATGAGTGGATTCAAAAACTGTGGTATATATATACAAGGGAATTCTACTCAGCTATTAGAGAAAACGATTTTATGGAATTTGCAGTCAAGTGGAGGGAGACAGAAAAAATTATGCTGAGTAAAATATCCCAAACTCAGAGACTCAATGGCCAAATGTTTTCTCTCATTTGTGGAATCTAGAATACAATTGGAAATAGTATGATAGATGGCTAAGCTAATAATAACCTCAACATGCATGGATTTTTACACAACCAGGGGGAACCTTGCGTATGAGGCTGGGGGACAAAAGGAGGGTAGCATTGATGGGGGAGGGAATAGAAAGGAATCAAGGAGGCTGGAGGGAGGGAGTATGGGGGAATCAACCCAGTGGGGAACCTCCGACGTCCATGAGAAGTCCAACTAACACAGGGGTTAAGTAGGGGAAAACATGGATTCGTGGGGAACCCAAGGGGGGAAACCATGGAATGGCATCAGCCTTGGCTTGCTCTGTCATTAAACATTTGTTCTTGATTATATGACAATGATTCCTTCTAAATGTAAGACTATCTTAATTGAATAAAAAAACTTAAAAAAGAAAATGAAAGGGATGGAACTGTCCCAAACACTTTTTTATGAGACATTAACTCTGATACCAAAACCTAACAAAGGCACATCAAAAAAAGAAAACTATGGACCAATATCCCTGATAAATATCAACACAAAAATTCTTAATAAATTTCAAGCAAATCACATTCAAAATCACATCAAGAAGATGATTCATGGGCTGGCACAGTGGCTCAGCGGTTATGGTGTTTTCCTGGCATGTGCAAGGACCTGAGTTTGAACCCCAGCACCACGTACACAACAGAGTTTCAGAGCAACAAAGGCCACATGAAAACTGAATAAAATTGATTCTTTCTCTGTCTCTCTCACTGTCCCTCTCTCTAAAAAAAAAAAAAAAAAAAAAAAAAAAGGATGATTCATCACAATCAATCAAGTAGGTTTCATTCCAGGCATGCAAGGCTGGTTCAAAATACACAATCAATAAATGTAATTCGTCACTTAAACTGAAGTAAGGAGAAAAAACATGATCATTTCAGTTGATGCACAAAAGGCCTTTGACAAAATCCAACACCCATTTATGCTCAAAACTCTGGAGAAGACAGGGATCAAAGGAACTTACCTTAATTTTGTCAAGGCCATTTATAACAAATCCACACCCAACATTATACTTAATGGAGAAGAACTGAAAGCATTCCCACTAAACTCAGGAACAGTCAAGGCTATCCACTCTCACCACTCTTATTCAATATATTCCTCAAAACCCTAGCCAGATTTATCAGACAAGAGAAGGAAATCAAATGGATTCGAGTAGGAAAAGAAGAAGTTAAACTATCTCTATTTGCCAGTGATATGATCTTATACCTAGAAGACCCCAAAACCTATCATTGAAGAAAGAAATTGAAGAAGACCTGAGAAGATGTAGATACATCCCATGTTCTTGAACAGGCAGAATCGATATAGTTAAAATGGACATTCTGATGAAAGCACTGCACAGATTCAACACATTCCCCATCAAGTTACCAATGTTATTCTTCACAGATAAAGAAAAATTAATTCTCAAATTCATCTGGAACCCTAAGAAACCCAGAATAGCCAAAGAGCTACTAAGCAAAAAAAAAAAAATCAAATCAAAAGGGATCAAAGAACTAGGAATCAAACCAGCAACCACACAATTAGAAAAATCAGGATCAACACTCCACAATATTGGTGTAGGTACCATCTTCCTTACCAAGATTCCCATAATACAACAATAAATCCATGGGATACCATTAACTGAAAAGCCTCCATACAGTAATGGAATTAGTCAAGAGTATCAAAAGAAAACCTACAGAATGGGAGAAAATCATGACCTGCTATCTCTCCGGCCGGAGGCTAATATCCAGAATACACAAATAACTCAAAAAACTTAATGCCAAAACCACAAACACACCAATCAATAAATGGGCTATGGAACTAAACAGAAACTTCTCAACAGAGAAGTTCAAAAAGTCAACAGATATATATGAGAAAATGTTCTACATCACTAGCCATCAGAAAAATGCAAATCAAAACAGAACTGAGATTCCACCTCACTCCCGTCAGAATGGTAAAGATGAAGAATACGAATTATAACAGATGGTGGAAGGGTGTGGTGAGAAAGGAACTCTAACACTCTGTTGGTGGTACTGAAAACTGATATAAGAACTCTGAAAAGCAATGTGGAGACTCCTCAAACAATGAGGAATGGAACCACCATACAACCCAGCTACTCATCTCCTGGTATTTTCCCAGACGACCTAGAATCAGCATATTACAGAAACACAGCTGTATCAATGTTTATAGCAGCTGAAATTACAATAGCTAAATTATGGAAACAACCTGGATGCCCTTCACCAGATGAATGGATTCAGAAGCTTTGATATATTATAAAGAACAATATCATGGCTTTTGCAGGTAAATCTAGAATAGGGAAAGATCTTTTCACCATACAGGAAACTCAAAATTAAAAAATAAAATATTAACAAAGTTAACTATATGAAATGTAAAATTTTAATGATCAAAAATATTATAGATGTATAAAGATTGTCATGCTCATAAACAAAGTTTAATATCTAAACATTCGACAAACCCTCACAAAGTAGAAAGAAACACTCCAATGGAATGAAAAGGAAATTACAGAAGGAGAGAGGCGAATGATCAAGAAGCACATGAAAAATGTTCAGTTCTATTAGTCATTGAAAAAAAGCAAATTAAGATGTTATGTAATGGCATTAATTTATGTGTCCACCAGGCTGGCAAAAATTTAAGAGAGTAATAACATTTATTGCTGGCTGATATATGAGGGAAAGATGAACCTTATACATGCAAAAGGAAATATTGATGTACCTACTTTCAAATAATTTTAAAGTAATATAGAAAATCCATTAGGATGTACTATTTGTAACCTATTCTTCCAAGCTTTTGATCAAGTTTATAACTAGGATATAAACTTACCTTGTAAAGTCCCATTTCTTTATGCAATAATTGAGTTTGGGCTATGGAGTAACTGAGTTCAAAGCCTAGATATGCCCATTGGATGCAAGAGTAATGAGATAGCTTAACCTCTTCACAACTTAATCTCTTCATTTATTAAGCTTAGAAATAAATTGTAATGTTATTTTTATTGTCTAACAACTACAAAGTGACCACATAATGAATAATTGTATATGAATGGTCAGAAATGAAACACAGGTCCCTAGTTAAGCTACAGTACAATCACAGATCTTCTTTCTAAGAATACTGAAGCATCATTCTTACATGAATAGATATGCGACATCATGAGGCCTTAGGGTAAGATAAGACTGTTTCCATTTTAAAAATCGAAATAATAATTCATCTGCTTCACCAACTGTAGAAATCTTATTTTTATCTGACCACAACTCCAATGATGACAGCACAATAGTAACTTTCAATTGAGAAAATGCCTAAAAGTAGAAGAAATATATGAAATTGATTTTATATTTATTTACAACAATACGGAAATTATTTCAGTATTTTCACAAACCCACACTCAATTTGTACGGATAACTTAATTATTCAGAAATACATCAAGTTAGCATGAGTGAAAATTTCAAGACAATAAAAGGTTCTGAGATCAAAAGCAAAACACTTACCAAATTTATAAAGCTGATAATTTCAAAGACTTTATTCGTTACTATCAGGCTATCAGAGCCCAAGTAATCATACTGAAAGACAGAAATAATTTTGTATTTAAACACAATTTGTTATGTAATATTTTTGTGATTTTACTCTTCTACTAACTAATTTGAGGCAGATTTGGGGCTCAGCTCAGTAGTTCAAAAATAAGACATTAACAAACAAATAATGAACATAACTAGATCACTCACATTATTGATGGGAATGTAAAATGATACAGTCATTTGAAAGAAAGTTCTGGCAACTTCTTTCAAAACAAATAATGGACTTACTATATGACCTATTGATTACATTTCTGGGCATTTATTCCAAAGAGAAGAAAATCACTGCTCACATGCATACCTATATGTGGTCATGAACTGCTTTATTCATAATAGTCAAAAAACTGAAAATAATGAATATGGTCTTCATTGTTCAAATGGTTAAATAAGTAGTACATTCATTCCATGGAATATTAATCAGCAATAAAAAGAAACTGAACCGTTGATATTTGAGACAGCTTAGATAAACCTCAAGAAAATTATGCTGTTAAATATCTCAATAGAAACCATACTACATGATATCTTTATGTAGTATTTGTGAAACTGTAAAGAAAGAGAATAGTTTAATATAAAGAAAAGAGAGTCTTGTGGTGATGGAACCACAAGTACCTTGATTGTGTTGGTGGTTGCATAAGACTACCAATATGACACTGTTGCATAAAGCCACACACACATACACACACACACACACACACATATGTACAAGCACACATAAAAATGTATGTATATGTAAGTGTTGAAATCAATCTGAATTAACTCAATTGCAACAATGTTATGCATCTATACATCAACTCTCTATAGTAAATCATGCCTTGAATGTTCCACAAGACCCTCAAATTGTTTGAAACTAACCTCATTTCCAAAACTAAATTAAACTAAACTTATCATCTTCCCTCAAAACTCTATTCCTACCTTATATTTGCACCTCTTTATGGAATGGAAATATCATCTATGATATCCCACATTTATTATAGAACATGCTCCATAAGAACAAATGTTTCGGTTGTGTTGACTTCTGCATCCTGAATAGCTAGAAAAGCAACTGGTATCTAGATGACAGTCAGCAAATTTATTAAGTAAATAAAACATCAAAAAGCTTACAGATCTTTCTAATTCAACCCCAGCAACAACTTTTAAAGTTAACCTTTTATCTCTATTCCTATAAATATCAATTTATAAGTTTTGACTTTGATGATTTGTCCTCAAATTTCCCCACCAGCAATACACCCATATGCTACTGCCAAATGAAGATTATAGGATGAAAACATGAATATTTCACTTTTATGCTTAAAGATTTCAATGACTCTCTATTGCCTTTAGGATATATTGCAAATATCCTATCAATTGTTTAATTCAGCTATTTCCACATCCCACCTTTTAATTCTGGGTATTAATGATAGAAACTTTTATAATACTTGCTTGAAGAGGTTTAGCACACAGTCTTTCCTGACCCCACCTTCCACCCTTTACTTATTTCTAGTATGTTATGTGACCCACTGTATTAATATGACATTTTATTTTCTGTGTTTATTTTGGTTGTTTTGGTTTTAAGACAACATCTCGTTATGTCGTCCAGGCTGGACTAGAACTCCTATGCTTAAGTAATCCTCTCATCTCCAACTTCCCAAGTTGCTCAGACTGGATACAAACCACTGTGACCAGTTTATTTTCTATACTTCTTATGCTTTAACATGTTGGGTACTTGCTGACCCTAAGCAAGTCACTTCCCAGAACTAGTAAATGACATGCCTCACTGCCTCTAGCAGAACCCCACACTCGGGGCCACTGTTCTCCTGCCCTGCCCCAGGACCAAGTAGACAACTATGTAAGCCACTACACACCCCAGAGCCCACTGAAATTACTCAAATTAACCAACCTAAACGTGCACTGGATATCTTGTCTCTTTTTGCAGAAACCACAGTAAAGACTCCTGACCAGATGTTGCACTTGCTCCCAGTCTCCTAACAGACCCTGGTTCCTGTGGCCCCTGCATTATGGAGAGTGTTCCCTCCTAGGAATTATGAGTAACCTACTGTCTTTTCAACAGTGATCATTTCCTGATCTGTTGACCTTAACACAGCTGCATAATAATAAACCCTACATTTGAAAACACTCACTTGTACTTTCTTATAGTAGCCCAAGCCACAGTTGTGTATTTTTGTGTCTGTTTCCATTATTAATCTGTGTTTTTAAAATATGATATGCTTCCCTCAATCATGGGACTGAAATAACCAGGTTAAAATTGTAGATTTACAATTTATAAAGTCACTGAAGAAAATATAAGCATTATTCTTTATATGCCAACATCTGGTACCTGATTTTATAGCTGACTCAATGCTTTTTTAATAAAAGAATTTGTAAATATGCCTAAGAACACAGAAAAGGAATGTTTAGTCAGCATAGTATGGCTTACAAAACTGTTAATTTGATCAATAAGTGTTTAAAATAAATTGAAACTTTATAATCCTGAAACAAAATAATTTCTATAATGAAAAATATTTTCTAGAAATTTAGTCATGTTTACTAGAAATATCTCAATTTTCTCTTAAATATCTTGACAACTTGACAAGGATAATGTTCCCGTTATCCTTTTCCCAGCAATCTAATAAATCAAATACTGTCAGATCCTTTTCCAAATCCCTCCATGACCTCATTGCTTCCTGAAAATCCCTTTGACTCACAGCATGGAGTTGGTAGTGAGTATTATTCATGTTCTCTATGGTGTTCTACAAGTGTGGTAATAAAAAGCTATCATAGAATATAACCAGGAAAGCACATTTTTATTCCTATTTCCTGAACTCTTTAAAGATTACAAGAAAGAAAACCATTTGTGGTTGACTGCAAACTAAGTTACATCCTATGGTCCTAAAGTGTAACAGGTCCTCTAATTGTTTATGGAAATCAAGGATTAATAATTAGATTATCATCACTATTGTCTCAGTAAATATTTTATAGAATGAAACCATCCCCTGCTCTTAAGACTTCCCTACAATAGGACCTTGACCCAACTTGACCAAATCCCACCTAACCAAATGTCACCATTAAAAAAATAGTGCGGTAGAGGGCTGAAGCAGTAGCTCAGCAGTTAAGAGGGCTCGTCTGACATGTGCAAGGACCTGAGTTTGAACCCTAGCACCACATACCAAACTGGGTGTCATAGATACCAGAATCAGATGAAAAATAAATAAAAAAATTGATTTTCTCTCTCTCTCTCTCTTTCTCTCATTCTCTCTCTCTCTCACTTAAAAAACAATAGTGCAGTTTAAAAGAGACCCTAAAATTATTAAGAATCAGGAAAAAAAATCACCTTGCTGTGCAACATCTTTTTTAAGATTTCAAATGAAACATTCCTAATTTTGACTGTATGGAGTTTTCATTTGCACATTTCTACATAGCTATGCTGTCAATGGCAGACAAATAAGACCTGGAATCTTTTAATTGCCCTCGAGCTAAGGCTAATCGGACTTTCACATCAAATACTTAACAGCAAAGAAAAAGGAGAAAACATACCAAAGCTTTGTCCACCACAATATGAATCTCTAGATAAAGAGGAATTAAGTCCAGAATAGGTGATTTTGACTAGAAAAAAGAAAAGCAAATTATAAGATTTGAGTTATTAATAATGCATTTATTCAGAATCCTTTATTAAACATTTCCATAGCAATGACAAGACATGGCAGGGTATTTACTTGTCATAATAGGTGAATATTAATACAGTGCTTTTGGTTTTTTATGCATGGACTCTAGTAATAAGAACATAGGTTATGAAGTCATAACTGAATACATCTACAGGACCCAATTTGTGAATAAAGAGCAAAACACCTAGAATTTGTAACCTTATATTTCATTTGAATATCATAAATAGATTAAATATATACTTTACAATTTGTGTAGGTGTTCAAGAGTGAAAAAATGTGTTTACATTTTTTTATTACCTCCCAAATCCATATTCATTGCAGTATGACTTTGAAGTGCCTCTCATTGAGAGGAAAGTTTGGTTCCCCTCACTCTTAATCTGGGCTGGGCCTCATGACTTGCTTGACTCAATAAATGTAGTGGGATTACTGTCCTGCCAATTTGCAGTCTGAGTCACCTTTCATACTGCCACGCCTGCTTTTAAACACCTGGCCAACCTACTAGATGATAAGAAACAAGTGGGCCATTCAACCCCCATGTCCCTAAGGGATGAAAAAATAGGTCATTACTTTGGGAACAGGGAAACTACTGCACTTGTATAAGAGAACATTGTGATACTTGAACTCACCTACCTACCATCCCACCCCACACTTACATGAGGATGGTGCCCCATGTTCTGGAATGGCATGCTGGTGCCCAAGACTGCAATATCAAATTTGTTCTCAAAGAATTATAGTTGTGTGTTTTGAGCTATTCAGTGATTCCTTAAAGGATCTGCTCAAGGTTTTTCCTTTGTTTTCTCTACCTTGAAGTAGACTCTTAGGAAGTTTATATGACAAGCATTTAAAGGCGTATATACTAGCTCCAGGTACCTGAAGCAAGAGACAATAAAACAACAGAAGAAACAGCAGGCACAATAAGCAGCAACAGCAACAAACGCTGGTGAAGAGAAGAGTAGAAACCTGATTTACAGCATTACCATATCCAAATACTCAAAATACCTATTCTTTTTAATATGAGCCATGGAAAGGGACAAGAATTCTTGGTCCATTCTCAGGGAAAATAAAATAGAAACTGTACTTAAAGTTCAGATACTAGATTTACTGCATAAAGACTATAATTATTTTAAATGTGCTTGAAGAGTTAAGGAAAACCATGGACAAAGAACTAAAGGAAATCAAAAGAATGAAGCCTCAACAAATGAGTAACAAAGTAAAAATATAACAAGTATAAAAATGAAATAATGGAACTGAAAAAATATAATAACATAAATTACCAAAAAGATTCAAGAGCAGACTTGAGCAAGCAGAAGAGAGAATCAACAAATTTCAAAAGAAAACTAAAGTTTTTTAATTGACACATGGTAATTGTAGGATTTATGAGGTAAAGTGAATAATTCAATACATGTATATAAATGTGTAATGGTCATATCAGGGTATTTAGCATTTCCATCTCCTTCAACATTTATTCTTTCTTTATGTTTGGACATTTGAAGTCCTCTCTTACAGTTTTTAATAAAATACATAATATCAAGCAAGTTTTGACATATCGTATGTGTTGTAAAACACCAGAATCTGCTGGGCATGGTGGTACATGCCTGTAATCCAAGTGACTCAAGAGGCTGAGGCAGGAGGATTGCAAGTTTAAAGCCAGCCTCAGCAACTTAACAAGGCCCTAGGCAACTTAATAAGACTGCATCTCTAAAATAATAAACAAAAAAATGGGCTTAGGTTATGGCTCAGTTAAGTACCTGTTGGTTCAATTTCTAGTACAAAAATAAAAAACTAGAATGTATTCCTCCTATCTAACTAGCTGTCATTCTACAGAGCACCGTAAAAAAGGAATGAAGGAAAATGAACAGAATCCAAGACAAAATCAAGCATAACACTATATACACATAATGAGAGTCCCCATATAAAGACAAAAAGAAATGGCAAGTAAGAATACTTGAAGAAGTAAAAGGTGAAAGCTCCCCAAACCTGGTGAAAGACATGAATCTGTAAATCAATGAACTCCAGATAGAATAAACTCAAAGGAATTCATAACAAAGTACATTATAGTCAAACTATGAAAAGTCAATGAAAAAGAACCTTGAAAGGAGGCCAGCTCAGCAGTAGCATACTTGTCTGGCATGCATGAAGACCCAGGTTTGATCCCCAGTAATACATGCACAATCAAGTAGAGGAAAAACAAAAGAACACTGAAATCAGCAAGAAAAAAAAAAGCAGCTCTCTACAAACAAGAGATTTTCAATAATATTAATATCAAATTTCTCACCAACTATAGGGTCCAGTGTGATGACAGTTCAAGTGCTGAAAGAAAAAAAAAACAATTCTATACATGGCAAGAGTATCCTTCAAAAATGAAGGCGTATTAGTCAGCTTTGTATCACTGTGACTACAATACCGGACAAGAACAACTTAGAGGAAAAGTTTATTTTGGGCTCATAGTTTCAGAGGTCTCAGCCCATGGTAGACTAACTCCATTGCTCCAGCCAGTGATGGGGCACAACATCATGGTGGAAGGGCATGGCAAAGGAAAGTTGCTTTGTTTATAGTAGCTGGGAAGCAGAAAGCAAAAGAGAAGAGAGGGACAAGATATAGTACAATGATTTAGTTCCTCCAATTATGCCTCACTTGCCTACAGTTACCATGCAGGGATCTATTCAAATTATTAATCCATATTAATCCACTAATTAGGTTATAGCTCTCATAATCAAATTATTTCACCTCTAAACATTCCTATATTAGCAAATGTGTTTTGTGGGGACATGAAAGATCCAAACTATCACAGTGAAATTAAGGCATCCCCAAATAAACAAAAACTGAAGGAGCTGGTTGCTAGTTGATCTGTCTGTAAAAGGCTGAATTGTGTCCCACCAAAATTCATGTGTTGAAGTCCTAAAACCCAATACTTCAGAATGGGACTATATTTGAAGACAGGGCCTTTAAAAAGGTAATTAAGTTAAAATTGGGTAATTGGAATAGGCCCTGATACAATCTAACTGTTCTACTTACAAAAAGAGGGAATTATGACACAGACACACACAAAAGGAGTACAGTCATGTGAAGACGCAGGGATAAGATGATCTTGTATAAGACAGAGAGAAGACGCAACATTTGGAAGAAATCATCTCCAATGATGCCTTTATCTTAAACTTCTAACCTCCAGAATTATTTAAAAAAATAACAATTCCAGCTGTTTAAGCCATCCAGTTTACGGTATTTTGTTATGGCAACCCCAGTAAACTAATATACTGCTCTACAAAACAATGCCAAAGGTTGTATTTTAATCCAAAATAAAAGTACACTGGAAAGTAATTTCTAGAAGCAATAAGAAAGTAAAAATACAGTAAAAACAAATATTTTGGTAAAAATAGAAGCTAACGTTATTATCTTTTAGGTTTGCAACTCTTCTTTTTTCCCAACATTCTAAAATTTCAGAAAACAATAAGTACAAACATACGCTGATGAGAATACAATGCATAAAGATACAATCTGTGATAATGACAACCTAAAGGAGGTAAAGCATTATAGGAGCAGAGTTTTTCAATACTATGAAAGCTAACTTGGTATTAATTCAAATCAGAGTTGTTACAAATTAAAGATGTTAATTGTTATATTCAGGATACTTAAAACTAGAAAACTAAATGAGAAGAGAATCAAAACAACGCACTGGAAGAAAATGCTTCATAGTATTGGATTGGGCCATTGTTTCTTAAATACAACACACAAAGTACAACTGACAAATGAAAATATAGATCAACCAGATGTCAAAAAGGTGAAATAGGAGATATTTGCAAATCACATATCTGATAATGATCTAGTTTCCAGAATATATAAATAACTATTATAACTCAATAATTCAAGACAAAATAAATTTCTAGAAGACTTGAAATTATATTTCTACTAAGGAAATATGCAAATAGCTATATGCACATTTGGGAAATGCAATTCAAAACTACTAAGGATACCATTCCATACCCAATACTATGGTTGTAATTTTTTAAACGGAAACAATAAGCATTAATGAAGATATGGAAAAATTCTAACCATCATAAATTGCTGGTGGGAATGTAAAGTGGTGCATCCCCTGTAAAAAACAATTTGGCGACTTCTCAGTAAGTTAAACAGATTACTTTATTGCCCAACAATTCTGTTCCTACTGAATTAAAATCAAGTGTTCAAAAAATTTGCAGAAGTACTGTTCCAAACAGCAAGAAAGTAGAACAACCCAACCATGACTAGACAACCAATATGTGGTATATCAACACTGTGAAATATTATTTAGCAATAAAAATGAAATATTGGTAAGAGCTACAACATGCATGAACCTCAATTACATTATGCTAAATGGAAGTTGCAGGACAAAACGGTCACATATTGTATGATTGATTTCATCCAAAGTATATAAAATCATAGAGAAGAAAACAGATTAGGGCATCAGAGCATGAGATAAAATGTACTGGGAAGTAACTATTTAATGGGTAAATGTTTCCTTTTGATGTGATTAAAAAAATGTTCTGAAACTAAACTAAATGGCAGCAATGGCTGTACAACATTGTGATTATACTCAATGTCACTGAATTATACACTTTAAATGATTAAAATAGTGACTTTTATGTTATATATACTTACCAAAATAAAAAAAATGTAGTTGAATAAAGATGAAACATGGAAAGAATCAATATTTTATGTATTCCCACAATGGAAGATAAGTACCTTGGAGGTAAGAACTTTATTTTGTTCACTGCAATATTTAGAAAAGTGAGTGACAGATATGATTCAAAATATATTTTAATTCCTTACAAAGTGAGGAACTGAAACTGCCAAAAAATTAATGGATCAAGAAATCTAATTTTAATTTTTTTGAAGTTGGGGGTCTCATTATGTTAGCTAAGTTGGTCACAAACTTATGAACTCAAATAATCTCCTCTGCTTCAACCTCCCACATAGCTGGGACTACAGGTGTGCCACCATGCTGGATATTATAGTAAATTACAAATTTAACCAATAAAACTAAAGAAAATGAGGAGTGGAGTTTTTAAGTAAATTACAATCATCTTTCATTTCATAGAATAAAGAAATAATCTAAACTTGACTAACAAAAACATCTAACAAAAGAAATAGAAGAAAATTTATTTCTAAATATTGGAATTGAGGTTTATGCATGAAATGGTAGAAACAAATATTGTTGATTTTCTACTTTTTAATTATTGAAGTGACTAAAATAGGGCACAATTTAATAATTTATAAAAAAACTTTTGCAACAATAATTTAGGTCAAAATATGAAACATTTCCATCTTTTCCCCCAAGAATTTATTTTGGCATTTTTCATGTAGAGATAAGCAGAATTCCAATATTGATAATAAATCATTTCTTTCACAAGTTTTCATTTCAAATCAATAAGCTTTGCTTTTTTCTATATTCCATCTTTGGATAAATGAAGCAGACTCTTCATATTCAGGAGTGAAGCTATTCAGCCCTGGGATTTTCTTTGATGAGAGATTTTATACTGATTCAATTTCCTTTGTTATTGTTTGAATTATTCTTTGTAATTCAGTCTTTTGAGGTTATGTGTTTCTAGGATTTTATACACTTTTTAAATAGGTTGTTCAAATTGTTGGTGTTCATAGTTTTCTCTTATGAACTTTTATATTTCTGTGTTATCAGTTATAACATTTCCTTATTCATTTCTGATTTTGTTTGAATATTTTCCCCTTTTACTTATTTGAGCTTAATTATTGTTTAGCTTTTCAAAAAAGCAACTCGGTTTTGTTTACATTTTATATTATTTTTCTATTCTCTCTCTGTCATTTTTCTGCTCTGATCTTTATTATTCCCTTCCTTTGGCTGAATAGCTTCACTGTTGAATTCTACCAAACATTTAAAGAATCTGATGTAGTTTGGGAAGACTCAGAATATGGCAGAACAGATCTAGGCAGCAATCATCAACAACTCCAACAACCCAGAAATGAAACAGTGAGAGAACAGCTGATCAGAGAGGTGGGTAACATAGTAAACACACTAAAACCGACTATTGGACTGGTAGAGACTTGGAAGGACTTGGGATTTGTTTACCAGAGCAGAAAATAAAGAGAGAAATCCTTGACACTGAACGTAGACTAGGTCAGGGTTGGAGTGAGGGATAAAAAAAAAG
This sequence comes from Aplodontia rufa, assembly GCA_004027875.1. NCBI lineage: Eukaryota > Metazoa > Chordata > Mammalia > Rodentia > Aplodontiidae > Aplodontia > Aplodontia rufa. Next base: position 51,393 of record PVKS010011289.1, read on the forward strand.
ACGGAGACAAGAAGCCCCTCAAAATTACTTACTTAACAGTTGAAGAGAAAACAGACCAAGTAAAATGGGACAGTAGCTGAGAAGACAGTGAAAGAGATCACACAGTTCAGTCCAAATCGTAGGCAGAATGCAGTGCTTGGCAAGGCAACTATGTTGTAGAGTCTTCAGTTAGCCAGCCTCCCTAGAAGAAATCAACACAGATTTCTCCCCACCTACAAACAGTAACAAATAAAACCATACAGAATGCCTCTAAAATGGGTTGTCTTATTAATCTACCTAGAATGAACTTACTTATAAAGGGATTACTTTTAGCTTAAAGTTACCCAACCCTCCCTCCACCTCACAGAGAACAAGAGGAATGGAGTGAAGCTGATCTGAGAGCAAATTATTCCTGGACAGTGCTAATCCTAAGCCAGTGCTCCTCACAGCCTCTGCAAGAACTCAGGCAAAGACTGAAACCCTACCCCCACTACAATGACCAGTATAACCTGGTGAGCTGCAGCAACTAGTATGGAGACTTCTCTACCACAGACTTCCCACACAGAGCCTACTCTCACAGGCCTCATAGTTGCAGACAGTCACCAAGCTCACAGTGCCACCACAAAGAAAGCCCATTGGAGGGAAGTGGGCCTCAGCTATTCAAAACTACCAGCTGGCTATAAGAACTCAGATGAAGGTGGGCCAACTGACACATTACCCAAGTAATGGGGGATAATATCCCATGATCTATATCAGCAAGGGTGGAGGCTTCTGTGCCACCATTCACCCATGGAGAACCTTCATTCACAGACCCTACAGTTATAGACTGTCACCAAGCTCTATGCCACTATCAAGAAGTCCCTGCAAAGGGGAATGGGCTCTCAGTGTTCCATAGCAGCCAGTGACAGCTCTGAGCCCTGCTCCACCATACCAGAAGATGCTGCACCTTCCAATCATGCAGGCACAGGCCTCTGTTTTGACTAACACATATCAACTAAGGAGAAAACCATAGCAACAAGGGAAGTAGCTCCTGTGTCCCAGCACGTTTAGAAGGGTACAGAGCTGTTGCCAGTTAAAACAATTCTCATTCAGATGCATGGAACCCCAGAAGATATTTCTTGAGGATAACCCCAAGCCATTAGCAGATAGCCTCAGTTCATGCATAATGGCAGTGCACCCCACAAAGTGGCTTACAAAGTGATGTCCCTCTGACAGAAGACACCACTCTGCTCAATGCGTCCAGATACAAGTCCCCAGCCTGCAACCTGTGCAGTCCAGAGGGTGCAGCAGCACTATACTCTCACCCCAGGTCACAGTGCCATATCAAGGAGATTACAATACCTCTACTTTAAATCACCATATTCTTCACACTGTGTTTCACACAGGTATCACCCATATGGGATTTTAAAGTGCTGGATATACAGAGGTTTTGTTCAGGAGGCCACACAACACTGTATACCACCCCTAATCAGAGAGGTCCTAAATCATAATGAGGAACCATCTCCTATGATCCAACAGAAAGCTAGTAGGTACTGGTACCCACCAAATATCAGAGAGGTCTCAAAGAATTGTATCAGAGATAGTGTGATCACTAATCCCAATCCCAGAGAAACTTATAGGTAAGGCCAAGGAATGATGGGCATCTTGTAAAGGACCCAAATCCTGATGAAATCCAAACCAGGAAGTCTCTAAGAAATCTCTCCAACTCTGCATGTAATATCATAAATAGTTCTAATGTCAATTTTGATCTTACTTTTCAATGATACTTATTCCCTTATTATTCAATATTGCAGTCCTCAAGTCAATTGATTGTATTTCTTCTAATGTTTTAAAGCATTAACTATAATCATTCTCTTTACCTTCCTAATTCAAGTTTACACTAGCTCCTCTTATACTCTTCTTTCTATTGCATTATGTGCTCCTGCCTCAAATTCCTAACACTTTCTCCTTTTTATCTTAGTTTGTTTCCTTTTTTCTTTATCTATCCATTTTTCTTCTACCCCTTTTCAGCCCAATGTAATACAACAGTAACATCATTATCCTTAATAACTAATTTTTCAGCCTATTCAAGAATGTTATTACAGGCACACCAGAAATACCAGCCCAGGCCTCTTCTGGTCCTGGACACAGCACTCACCCAGGACAACCATGTGTAGGACCCCTGACTGGAGCAGCACCTGTCCACCCAAAGCACTGGCTTAGGCCTCTTCTGGTCTGGGTCCCAGCACATGCCCAGGACAGACCCAAGGAGGAACTCTACTCAGAGAAGCTCGCGCCCAACTGAAAACAGCCCAAGACTGTTCTGGTCCCGTTCCAGCAGGCACTCTGGACTTCTCCATGTAGGATACCAGTTCAGAACAGCCCATACCCAGTCAATGCACTGGCCCCAGGCCACAGCAGCCCAACTACACCACATACCCGCAGGTCCAGATGAATTGGGACTGTACCCACCACCAAGGACCTCAGGTTCCATTTCAGCATATAGGCAGCCCCACTAAGGTACACCCTGCACCTTGGGCCCTAGAACTAATGGTGCACCCCAGCCACTACACTTCAACAATCCAGCAGGCAGCCTATACCCTCAACAGGTTCCAGAGTAGCACCCTTGAGCCTAGATCCAAAATGTGGAGCAAAAGGAGGCTCCAGGAAGAAGCAGTTTTCTGGAAGAAAGTGGTCATCAAAGTGGTGGTGTCTGACACAACCCTTTGACTTGCAAAGAAGTACCATCTGGAAAGCTGCCTTGCTTCCCTTCAAAGAATCTCAATTCACAGATCCAGAAGAAGGTCTTCAAAAACAAAAAATCAAACTAGGAAATGTCTATCTCAAACCTACAACCCCCCTAACAAAGAGCCCAAGGATAGAGAGCAGAATGAAAACTAAAAGAAATTATCAATGACCTGATTACTAAAAGGAACAATAAACTAAAAGAAGATAATAATGAAGAGACTAACAGAAAACTCAAGAGATGAAAAACTCTATTAATAGATATATTGGAAAAGGAAGTAACAGAGTTGATATCTTCAGTCAATCATATAGAGGACAAATGGAAGAATTTAATAATAGACTAGCTCCTTTGGAAAACACAATTTCAACTCTTGAAGAAAGAACTTCCAACAACAAGGATAAGCTGTGTAAGATGGAAGAAAAAACTCACATACAGCATAAGCAGAATTTTCAAAATGTCTGGGATGAAATCAGAAGAAAAAATCTAAGAGTAATTATATTACAAGAAGAAACTGAAACACAAATGAATGACAAAGAAATTCTCAATAAATAGTTAAAGAAAAATTTTCCAGTATTAAAATAGAATCAGATATGCTCATCCAGGAAGCATATAGGATACCCAATAGGCCTAATCAAAAGAGAAGTTCACCAAGACACATCATATTCAAAATGTATAACAGGGAAATCAAGAAAAGAATATTAAAAGCTGCAAAAGAGAAATGCTAAATCACATTCAGAGGCAAACCAACAAGAATCAACTCCAATTTTTCAGCTCAGATTCTAGAAGGAAGAAGATCCTGAAATGAGTTCAATGTCTAAATAACCACATCCTGCAGCCCAGAACATGATTCCCAGCAAAACTCAGCTTCAAATTTGAGGGGGAAATAAGACCATTTCATGATAAGAATCAAACTTGCAACATTCATGAACAGAAACCCAGCATTACAAGGAATTCTCAAAGATAAACTGCAGATCAAAGAACAAGCAAACACTCCTCAAAACTCACAGAGGAAATTCAATAAAAGTATACACTATCTAAGACAACCAAGAAATCACAAAACACACTAATGAAACATGATGACTAGGAACCACAACCACATATCTTAACACTGAAAGTGAATGGTCACAATGGACAATCAAAATATACAGATTAGCAGACTGGATCAAAAAAATAAAATTGAGGGGCTGGAGTGGTGGCTCGGCAGTTACAGCGCTTGCCTGGCAAGTGCGAGTACCCGAGTTCAAACCCCAGCACCACATACACAATGAAGTCTCGGAGCAATGAAGGCTACATGAAAAACTAAAAAAAATATTGACTCTCTCTTTCTCTCACTGTCCTTCTTTCTTTTAAAAAAAATTAAAAAAATAAAATTGAACAATATACTAGTAAAATGAGACCACCTTACAGCCAATGACATCCACAAATTGAGGGTGAAAGGATGGAAAAAAAGTCACCAGGCATACAGCCCAAGAAAGCAACCTGGAGTTGCAAAAACTTAAATCAGACAAAGTAGATTTCAAATGTTAATTAATCAGAAGAGATAAAGATGGTTACTATATCCTAGTAAAGGGAACAATACAACAGGAAGATACAACCATAGTGAATATATACTCTCCACACACTAATGCCCCTAACTATATGGAAAAATTATTCCATGACATAAAATCACATGTGTACCTCAACACAATAATCCTGGGAGACTTTAATACTCTTATATCACCAATAGACAGATCATCAATGCAAAAAAAAAAACAATAAAGAGACCTCCAGTCTAAACAACTCTATATATCAAATGGACTGAACAGACATCTATAGAACATTCCACCCCAAATTGGCAGAGTATACCTTCTTCTCAGCAGCACATGGATTATTCTCTGAAATAGATCATGTTCTAGTTCACAAAGGAATTTTCCACAAATATAAAAAAGTAGATACTATTCCATGCATCTTATTAGACCATGATGCCATGGCCCTGGCAATAAACAGTAAATAAATAAATAAGACAAAACAGATGGAGATTGAATAATACCCTATTAAATGAAGAATGGATCCAAGAAGACATGAGAGCCGAAATCAAGAAATTCTTGGAAGAAAATGAGAATGAAGACACAACATATTGAAACTTCTGGACATCATGAAAACATTTTTAAAGAGAATATTTATAGCACTGAGCATCTAAATACCAAAACCCAGGAGAGATCTCAAATACATAAGCTTATGCTCCACCTCAAATCCCTACAAAAGGAAGAAAAAACTATCCCCAAAGCCAGCAGAAGACAGGACAAATCAAGATCAGAGTGAAAATCAATGAAATTGAGAAAAAAAGAAAAAAATAATGAAAAGAATTGACGTAACAAAAGCTGCTTCTTCATAAAATAAATAAAATTGACAGATCCCTAGCTAATATCACTAAGAGGAGAGAATTGAAGCAAATCAACAAAATCACCAACAAAAAGGAAGAGATCACCTTGACCACATGGAAATCAAACAGATTGTCAGAACATATTTTGAAAAACTATACTACTCTAAATCAAATAATCTGGAACACATGGAAAATTTTCTAGACACATACAACATCCCCAAATTAACTCTGATGAAATTGAAATCCTAAACACTCTAATGACAGGCACTGAAATCTGTATAGCAATTAAAAGTCTTCCCTTATGGTGGAGTCATCCCTAATTTTTTAAGGATTCTCCATACTGCTTTCCAGAGGGGCTGTACCAGTCTGCAGCTCCACCAACAGTGTGTTAGTGTGCCTATTTCTCCACAGCCCCACCAGCATCTATTGTTGTTTATTTTCTTCATCTTTGCCATTCTGACTGGTGTAAGGTGGTATCTTAAATGTGGTTGTCATTTGCATTTCTCTGATTACTAATGATTTAGAGCACTTTCTCATGTATTCATTGGCTTGATCAATGTCCTCTGGTGAGAAGTCTCTATTTAGTTCTTTGGCCCATTTATCAATTGGGCTGTTGGTGTTTTTGTAGCTGACATTTTTGAGTATTTTATAGATTCTGGATATGAGACCCTTGTCTGAGGAATCATAGTC